>PVIR01028520.1:0-21878 GCA_004026965.1 Petromus typicus | reverse complement strand
ACCTTTTCACATGTCATATATATGCCTCTGCTAGGACAGGGGAAGCAGTCAAAGATGTTATTCAGCACCTATGTGCTGCATTCGCAGCCATGGGTAAGCCTCACAAAATAAAGACAGATAATGCCCCAGCATATACAGCTAAGGCATTTCAACTGTTCCTACAACAATGGAACATTCAACACATCACGGGGATTCCATACAATCCCCAAGGTCAAGCAATCATAGAGAGGATACATCAGGTCCTGAAGGCACAAACAGAAAGTGCAAGCAGCTAATGCATATCTTTCTCCGCATCATTATCTTGACACATGTTCTTTTTGTCTTAAATTATCTTAACATATCCCCAGAAGGACAAACTAATATGATGAAACATTGGGAACAGTCTGTGCAGGTTCCCTTGCCACAGGTTAAATGGAAAGACTTACTCACTGGTGTCTGGCAAGGACCAGACCCCTTAATTGCCTCAGGCAGAGGCTATGCTTGTGTCTTCCCACAGAATGCGGATTCACCCATCTGGATCCCAGACAGACTCATCCGCCCTGCCTATGCGGCAGCTCCAGAACAAGAGGATAAGAAGACGACAGAAAAAGACCACACGTCAGATGACACAGCTCCTGCAGAGGATGACGCTGCAAGAGACATCTCGCTGAGAGCGCCCGCTGCCAACTTGGATGCAACTTAAAACATTAACCAAAGAGGTAAAAGCCCTCTTAATATCAGCAGGCAAAGAATGTAATGCTCTCAATTTGTTTCTTGCATGTGTATCGCTGATTACAATGTTTCCCCAACCAGCAAACAGTGAAATATATTGGGCTTACTTACCAAAACCACCTCTGTCACATCCTGTCAATTGGTATGAAAAGAAACATATTAAGGTTATGACTAATGTATCTGACCTGCTTAGAAAAACTCCAGATTATCATATGGGTAAAAATATCTCCTCCCGCATCACCTATGAAGGAAGAGCAGATGTGGTACCTATCTGCATAACATTGACAGGATTGACACCCCTTGGTTGTTTACCTGTAAGCTATCAAATCTTTCTGACAGACGCACCTGATCGGACCTACATCAACCCCAAGAGACCAGGTAAGAGGCTGATATGAGAATTAGAATTGCAAACATTGGGCTTTCCTACTCATAGCGAAACTGCCATAGCTACAGTAAACAATCCATTGCCAAATTGTGTTCAAAAATATAAAGACATAGATCAATTTTAGACTAGAGATGCTAACCAATATCCAGTCTGGCTGTATTGTGGTTTTCATCATTTTGGGGTCCCCCATCACCCTATGGGCACCAATGAAACGGTATGGGATTTTTCCATATCTTCACCTAGAGTCAATTACACAGCCTACTTAGAAGACAGTCAAGAAGAATACAATTATTATAAACCAGATCCTCATGAGCCTATCTATCGCTGGTTCAATCCAGGCTTTGTAGAGCCTGCGTGGATAGTTAAAGATTCTTTAGGATTCTCTACTATTCACTCAGATTTGTTCTGCCTACGGGCGGCTGCAAATATGCTCCTATTGAAAAAACCTAAACAAAATAAATCAATTCCCATTGCGGCCTCCGCTTGCGTCTCATATCCATATGCTTTATTGATGGGACAAGAAAAATTTATAAACATCTCACAGACAGTATCGGGCTCATTTCATATAAAATGTGTTGATTGTGTGTTAACTAATTGTATTCATTCAGGATGGAATACGACCCTGTCCATTATGATACTTGTAAAATGTCCTCCATACGTGTTAATCCCTGTAGACCTAGAAAATAACCCATGGTTTGATAATTCAGCTTTACAAATATTAACTCAGACAACAGAATTGATCAGACCTAAGAGGTTTGTTGCAGCTTTAGTACTAGGAATTTCTGCCCTGATTGCACTCCTTACCACCTTCGCAGTGTCTACTGCTGCATTAGTGAAAAATATACAGACAGCACACTTTGTTAATGACATGCATAAAAATGTAACTCTGGCGTTGACAGAACAACGCATCATAGATAAAAAGTTAGAAGCCAAAGTGAATGCTTTAGAGGAAGTGGTGCTAGCGCTTGGTCAAGATGTTGCTAACCTTAAGATTCGCATGACAATTAAATGCCATGCTAAGTTTCAATATATTTGTGTTACCCCTCACCCATATAATGCCACAGCTGATTGGGAACTAACAAAAGCTCACTTGCTAGAAGTATGGAGAGATTCTAATATTTCATATGACATGTCACAATTACAACAAGACATCACTGCTCTCAGCGAGAGACATCTTAATACCTGGGACCTTGATGATCTTGCAGATACTTTCGCTAAAAATATAAAAGATCTCAATCCTTTATCACGGTGGCACTACATTGCTCTTGGAGTAGTACTGGTTATTCTGCTTGTAGTGGTGATTTTAATTTTTCCCTGTATGTTCAGAATAATCTTGCTTTCACTTCATGCTGCGCATCGCGATCTTCTTGAGCTCCGTTTAAAAAACAAAAAACCGGGAACTGCCATGCCCACGCCAAAAGTCTTGGCATCGCAACAGAGGTCCTCACGAACAAGGACCCCCAGGCTTGGAGGTACGTGCTCCCTCGAGCTAAGCCTCGCGGAAACATGTGCAGTGGCCCAGAGGAAAAAAAACCTAGTGTGCTTTTGCTTATTGTATTACTGCTCTCGTCTTCTATCTAGTAATAACCTTGGCTTGCTAACCTTGTGTATTCATTGCCTCAGAGCTTGGCACCACTTAGTTCCCAGACCTAGTGATTGTTTTTCAGAATTTATTGCTTTGAAAGTGACCCCCCCCTTTTTTTCTTTTTGATGTGTTACAACATCAAAAAGAGAGAAAAACGTGTTTATAAGACTTATGATTCTTCCCAGTAAAATCAGCTTCATAACAGCTGCCAGCATTGCTGACCTTCGCCAAACCACACGATAACACTTTTAATGACGCTCCCAATTAAATTCAATAGGCATATGGGTCATTATGACCCCATGTGCACTGAACAGAACAACCCCTGCCAAAAAACAGACCTTCACCCTTTGTGTAAACTTAAGTTCCTCAAAAATAACACTCCGACGCTTTCATGATTAATTGCCCTCATGTCCTGGATAAAACAAGTCTGTCTATTTTTTGTTCCTGTTATCTCTGTACTGTGTGCTCACATCCTGTTAAAAAATTCTGGAATGAAATCACTATCCAGCTGTAACTTCTGTATAAAAAAAGGGCTTCAGTAAAAATTGCAGCAGCATCACCAACCTCTCTTATGTTCGTGTGTTGTCTGTCATCGCTGACTCCGTCCATTGCTGACTTCAGTGCTCCCTGGATCCCCACGCCGCGAGCGGTCCGTGGCAGTATTCCTTTTGGGGGGGCATATATTAATTTACTTGAATAAAAATGAGTAAACTAAGAGAGACCGAAAATCTCGGCAGTGAAGCTTACTGGCTCATTCCCAGCACCACCCCACCCCCACCCCCATTCTCTTTTGTCCTGGATTTGCCTTGGACTCGAGATGTTTTCTGATATCAGGAGGTTGATTCTTCCCTATCATATTGAGACAGGAACCCACCCAGCACACTTGTGACTTACTGCCATGAAGAACCCACTACGCCGATTAAAAAAACCAGGGCAGCTCTGAAAACCGAGAAATAAAGGCCTTAAATGCAAATGTTCCTCATGCGAGATGCGATTGACCTTGTGGGAGGGAGACTAGCCCCAAATTTCTTGGGTTACAATTTATCATTTGAGCTCCACTCCTGCTGGAAGAGGTTTATTTTGTCAGTATCAGCTCAATTTGGCTAAGCAGGACCCAATCAGTGATAAAGGCGCGACCGTCTGAACTGCCCAATCAGGTGTGCTGCGGGAGGAGGGACTTCCTGTGTCATGGCGCCAAAGTGTGCGGTGAGGTTGCGTTCCTTAAAGCGTTTCTGATTAGACCGCATTTTCCCCTGATTTCTGCTGGTTGTGAGCTGCACTGAACGGTTTCTAGAAGACCATGAGGCCAGGTAGTGGTGCGTTTGTGGGACTGAAGCTGAGGCTGAGAGGGAGTTCGGTGAGTTTTGGGAAATCAGCACCCTGTCTGCTTAGCTCCCAAAGCCTCGCTGGTCTTTGGTTCTGTTGATCATTTGTCCCTTTTCCTCTTTTATCAGACAGTGACAATTTGAAGTCCTCAGTATAGTGTCCCCAAAGTAACACTGTCAGTCCTGAATGCTTTTGTGGTCTGCCCCAGGCAGATAGCTGTTATCTGTCACTGAGGACAGCAGGAGCTTTTGGGAAACTTTGGGTTCTAAGCAAGGAACGAAAGGATCGCTTTATTAATTTACGTGAGCGCTCTTAACCGTTGTGATGTCACTGCATGAATACAGTTCGTGACATTACAACATTGAGAAACAAGGTCGTTGACAAAAAGAAGGATGTTAGGAGAAATATTAGAAATACCAAGAATAGCTCCCTGATTTACAGAAAGTGTCCCTAATGAGTGCCTAGTGGCAGAGCTAATTATAACTAGTGCAGAGCGAATTATAATTGCTCAGCTGTTTAAAACAGTCGCTTTGAACTCAGGTTCCCAAATCCATATCTTCAGCGCCCAGGGTTTAAAACAAAACCTGTGGTTTTGGAGAAATCTGGTTATTTTGTATCGTAAATTCCTGGAAAATCAGGAGCTTAGTGGTGTTAAGGCTGCAAATCCTTTTATTAGAGAGGAGTCCACCCTCTTTGGGCAGAAAGTTCTTTCTTGGTTTGCAGTCCTGTGTTGTCTATTCTCATTTTAAATCTCAGCCGTATTGCTAAATTGCTATCTCTTAAACTCTTGCCGTAAAGGGCCTATTATTATTAACATAACTATAAATTCTGTATACAGTTAGACTATTTAAGTGAGGGTTTTCCAGGGAGTTTTGAATGCTGAGAAAGATGGAGGGAAAGTTAATGTATTGCCACGGACCGCTCGCGGCGTGGGGATCCAGGGAGCACTGAAGTCAGGAATGGACGGAGTCGGCGATGACAGACAACATACGAACACAAGAGAGGTTGGTGATGCTGCAATTTTTACTGAAGTGAAGGCCTTTTTTTTATACAGAAGTTGCAGATGGATATTGAAAAAGTAGACAAAGTTGTTTTATCCAGGGCAGTTAATTATTATGAAAGCGTCGGCATGTTATTTTTGAGGAACTTAAGTTTACACAAAGGGTGAAGGTCTGTTTTTTTGGCAGGGGTTGTTTTGTTCACTACACACGGGGTCGTAATGAGCTATATGCCTATTGAATTTAATTGGGAGCATCATTAAAAGTGTTATCGTGTGATTTGGTGAAGGTCAGCAATGCTGGCAGCTGTTATGAAGCTGATTTTACTGGGAAGAATCATAAGTCTTTATAAACGTGTTCTTCTCTCTTTTTGATGTTGTAACACATCAAAAAGAAAAAAGAGGGGTCACTTTCAAAACAATAAATTCTGAAAAACAATCACTAGGTCTGGGAACTAAGTGGCGCCAAGCTCTTGAGGCAGTGAATACACAGGTTAGCAAGCCAAGGTTACTACTAGATAGAAGATGAGAGCAGTAATACAATAAGCAAAAGCACACTAGGTTTTTTTCCGCTGGGCCACTGCACATGTTTCCGCGAGGCTTAGCTCCAGGGAGCACGTACCTCCAAGCCTGGGGGTCCTTGTTCGTGAGGACCTCTGTTGCGATGCCAAGGCTTTTGGCGTGGGCATGGCAATGTATTGATTAGCAAGGGAGGGCACAGTGTTCTCACTAAAGACAACTTCCTGCTGAGGCCACACTAAGAAATGCCTTGAATGGGGCATCTACAAATGATAGTGGTATCTACGCGGATAGTGGCATGAGGGGAAAGGAAAGTGGGGTCATCTCTGAAATAATTGCTTCAGGCTAAAGATGATTTCTAGTCATTGAAAAATTGGAACACTACATGGACTTTGTATGAAACAAGTACTGAAGTGGTTCTCAGTTTCCATAGTTAAGGTCTGTAGGAGTAGGCATTAATGGAATAGAAAGGTTTATGAATAGGAAGAGCAAAAAGAAGTAAAGAGGAATTGAGATAGAGGATTTCGGAAGGTGGCGAAAATCAGCAGCTACAACAGGAAACTTCTGAGAAAGTAAGATTGTTTTCAGTGTGGCTACCCATGAAAGATTTCCTGTAGGCTGGATCTGAGAGTGGATGAAAGGTCACAGGCCTAAAGAGAGAAAGGGTCATTTGTAATAGACAAATATTTCTTCTGTGACCACTGATTAGCCCACCCACTTAACCCCCTACCCCTTTTAAACTCAGGACTTGTGCTTGGAGGTAAGTACCATGTCAGAGCCTCATCTCATCCCTCCTCTTCATTTTTGAGGGGAAATCGAAAATTAGGAATTGATCTTTCTCACTGCATAGGAACTAAACAAGATTTTTGCCCTGAGCTACACATCTCCAAATTTATAAAGAAATTTTAAGCACAGGTTTTATTAAGTTTCCCAGGCTTGGAGACATTTGGGTACTATTTCCACTTCGTTGGTGGTTAGAAACACAGATGTGTGCCAGTCTGCTAGTTTAAGTTTGAGGTTCTTAAATTGCTGTGATTGTCCAACGTTTCAATGCTTGTGTACAGTGAACATCCCTCCGTCTTGGTGGTGCACACTTTTAATTCTAGCTTCTTGGTAGACAGGAGGATAAAATCAACTCCAGCTTGAATAACTGAGCAAGGCTCCCTCCACTTTTTTTTAAAACATGAAATAAATATTGTGGGTGTACATCCATTCCAGACTAACCTGTTTGAAGTGTGTATTTTCTTTGACTTTTTGCCCTACCCCTCATTTTGTACTTCAGTTCCATTGTGTTCAACCTTTTCTGGGTGCAGATTCTTCTTTGGGTTTGGTGGTTTTCTCTACATGGCATTGAATCTGGAAGTGTAGTTAGAGCTGTGATCTCATCATCAGGGATAAGTAATAGAGAGAGCCTGCAGGGTCCAATGAAGATACATGAGCAGCACCGCAAAGAAAGGAGCAAATCCTATTTCAAATTAATGATTCAAGCAGGTGGGTCTTGTCAGGGATCTAGGTAGAAGCCTAAACAGGATAAGGATTTTTTTTTTAGGTTTTTTGAGACTGGGTCTCGCTTTTGTAGTCGAGGCTGGCCCTGAGCTCAGCCTCCAACTCATATCACAGCAATCCTCCTGCCTCTGCCTCCCGAGTGCTGGGATTGCAGGCGTGAGCCATCACACCCGACACTGTGGTATGTGGTACTGTGGTTGCTGCTGGGCGTGAGTCTCCGTGCCCAGTATGGTATGTGGTTACCAACGATTGAACCTTGGTCCTTGCGCTTGCAAGACAGGCGCCGGAACCACTGAGCTAATTTCCCTGCCCAGGTAAGGTTTTATTTATAGTACATCATTTGGACTCTGCTCATTGTATTGTCTTTCTTCTCTCTTTGGTTCAGTGAGCAGAACATGGAGCAGCATTGCATCAGTGAAGAGGAGCTCGGTTATATGAACTATCCAGAGAGACTTGTTGGCCAGAGAATAGAGTCCTCCTTTGTCAGGCAGGTAAGTTAGCTCTGTGTGTTGCTGAGAGACTCCTGAGTTGGCTCAACCTGACTTGAGCTATGCAGACTTGAGTTCTGCAGACTGTTTGCATGGGAAGGACCTGGGAGACTTCCGTCCCAAGAAGGTGATTGTAGGATGAAGTGCCCAAAGATGAAAGTAAAGTAGATTTGTGTTAGAAATATAAGTTCTGGGTGGAAATCAACCAATCTAGTTTTGGGGAGATGTCCTTTTCACAAGAGTTGAGAAATCTTTGTTTTTATATGTCAATTTTCACTGATACATATACATTTGGTCCTTTGCAGCCCTTTAGTTGGAGCTGAGACTTCTGGGTGTCCTATATCAGGGAGGTGATTTTACTGTGGGCAGAGCCTGATATTTATTCCCATCTCTGTGCCCGCAGTGGTGCAGTGATCAGGAGGGTTGAGGGTAGACTCAAGACCTCTGTGAGGTTTCTGAGTGAGTGAGACTGGGCTTTGTTGTATATAAGAGTACAGTGTCCACTATATCTTTCTGAAGTATGAAAGTTATTTTTATGGGCCTTATACTGTACATCAATTGATTTGTTCATTGATGTGATCAGTATCTGAATGTGCTATTAGGAGGTAGGATTTGCTGGAGATGAATTACTAGGGCCATGTCTTTAGCCCTACCCACCTTTCCTCCTCTCTGGCTTCCATGGTTTGAATGCCTTTTCCTCCATTTGCTACTTTCCCATCCGGTTTCTCAGAACCAGTAGGAACTGAAACTCAGCCAGCCTAGATCCTGCTCATTGAAATTGAGGTTGTTGGATGTTTTTTTTCTAGTGCTAGCAAAGTAGTTAACACATCTTATTAGGGTAAGTGTGTTAAAAGTATAACAATAAAAATCTGAAAACACAGAAGTTATATCCTTCACTTTGGACTTTTTTGTGATGATGGCAAATTCCCAAATTAACAGACACTTCCCCACATTTCCAAAGTCATTATAAGATGTTTAAAAATCACACAGAAACTGCAACAAATATTTAACATTGCTTATGGCTGGAATCAACGTTGGGTTACTTGGCAATCGTGCATGAACTCATATTTTACATTCAGAGCACTGAAATTAATGCATAAACTAATCAATAAGTAAGTTTGTATAACTTATAATGCCCATGATTAGATGTTAGATTATCAATTAAAGGGAAGATTGGGGCTGAGGATTTAGCTCAGTGGTTCTGGTATCTGCTTGGAAAGCACAAGGTCCTGAGTTCAAACCCTGGTAATCACACACCACAATGCCAGGTATGGTGGCTCACACCTGTAATCCCAGCACTTGGGAGGCAGAGGAAGGAGGATTGCTGAGTTCAGAGTGAGTGCAGGGCCAGCCTGAAATAGAGTGCAACCCTGTCTCAATGAGCAAAAACACCCCATTATTTAGGGGCAGGGATTTATATCTCAGTGGTTCCAGCATCAGTTTGATCCCTGATAAGCACAGACCCAATGCTGGGCATGATGACTCATGCCTATCAGCAGTCAGTACCACATACCACAGTGCTGGGTGTGGTGGCTCATACCTGTAAACCCCTAATTGGGAGGCAAAGGCAGGAGGAGGTTTGCTGAGTTTCAGGCTTGCCTGTACTACTTAGTGAGCTCAGGGCCAAACTGAAGTACAAAAATGAGACACTGTCTCAAGAAAGAAAGAAAATAATAAATGAATAAATAAAAGAAGATTAAAAGGGCAACTTCCAAAAGGGCAGCCTGTAGAACCCACAATTTTAATCTCCTTGAAGTAGGACACTCATGTACATGCAGTTCCTGTGTGCATGCAGAGAGAAGAGCACTATTTGTTATTCAATTACTACAGTTCATTTAAGTTTTAGGACACTGTTGAAAGAATGTAACATGCTGAATGAGGTAGGATGTTGAGTGAAGACAGTATTGCATCAGGGACAAAACACCATCTGTAAGTCTGCATGCATGTCATTGGAACACACCAAAGGAATTTTGGAAAGGATTTTCTGTGTGGGAAAAAGCAAGGTAAAATACAGTGTGGATAAGGTGTGGATGATGGACAGTAGCTAGGTCAACTCCTGAACCTGTGGTATTTCTCTGAGGTTGTTCATAATGTGTTGTTTAATAGGTTTTTATGTACTTACTCAATTTAAAAATGGACCTAAGATAATAGCTTTTAAAGAAATTTAGGAAAAGTTATATAAATGTCTTTTTTTCCTATTCCACTGACCCCCAACCCCACCCTCAATATATATCAACATGTTTCCTTTTTTTAACCATCAAATTTTTTCTTTCCCTTCTTTACTTACTCCTCCCCTCTTTCCTGTTAAATAGTTTCATACTATTTCACAATACCAATCATACATTTTAGAACTCATACCTTCAGTTCCTCATACCAGAGAAAAGATACAGTATTTGTAATCTGTGACCTATTTATTTCACTTATGAGTATGTCTTCAAGGTATGTCTGTTTGAGTATAAAGGATTTAAACTTATCATCCTTTATGGAAGAGTTATACTCCATTTATAAAAACACCACATCTTCTTTATCCAGTCTCCAGTTGATGAGCATTTGGGTTGTTTCCAAGATTTGACAATCACAAACTGAGCTGCTGTAACATGGGTGCACATATACCACTGTGACATGAATCTTTTAATTCTTTTTTGTATGTTTCTAGCAGGAAAAAAGAAGAGTCAAATCAGACCTCTAACTAGTTTTTTGAGGAATCTCCACACTGATCTCCACAGTGCTTTCACCAGTCCACATTCCCACCAACAGCGGACAAGGGTTCCTTTCTCCCTGCAGCCTTGCTAGCATTTGTTGTTGGTTGTTTTCTTGATAACAGCTATTCTTTGTGGAGTGAGAAGGAATCTCAGTGCTGTTTTCATGTGCATCTCTTGAATGATCAGCTATGTTGAGCATTTCTTCATGTGTTTCTTAGCTGCTTTTACTTCTTCCTCTGAAAAATGTCTGTTCATTTTAAATGCCCAATTTTTAACTGGGTCTTTAAATTGGAGAGGACTGATTTTTTTTTAAAGTTCTTTATGTACTCTAAATAGAAGCCCTTGTCTGAGAATCAGCTGGTAAAATTTTTTTTCCCATATTGTCGGTTGTCTTTTCACTCTGCTGGTGGTTTCTCTTACTGTGCAGAAGCTTTTTCATAAGATGAGATCCTAGTTGTTCCTTCTGCTATTTCTCATGCTACTGAGTTTTTGTTCATAAAATCTTTCCCTAAGCCAATGTCTCTAAGAGTTCTGCCTAACCTGTTTTGCAGCAGGTTTAGTATATCTGTTTAATATTTAGGTATCTAATCCACTTTGATTTTAGTTTGGTGCATGGCAAGAGATCTAGGTTTAATCTTTGGCAGGTTGAAACCCAGTTTTTCGAGTACCATTTGTTAAAGAGGCTGTCTTCCTTCCATTGAGGATAAATGTCTCCTTTGTCAAAGATGAGGTGACTTAGTATATCTAGGGTTGTTTCTGGATCTTCTTGTCTCTTCCACTTGTGCTTGGGTCTCTTCCTTTGCCAGTTCCATACTGTTTTTATCACAGTGGCTTTATAATATGTTTTCAGGTTGGGGATTGTGATACCCCTTGCCATGTCCTTTTTGCCTAGAATTGCTTTTGCTGTTCTAGGTCTCTTGTGGTTCCAGATGAATTTTTGGATTGTTTTCTGTAGTCTTTTGTTACTGCTAAGTTCACCTTTTCATTTTTGAGGCAAAAATTGAAATTTTTGTCTCTTTGTTGTACCTTAAAAAATTGGGTGGAGAACATCATCTAAGTGTCATGGGAAGGGTATTATTCAAGGTTTGAAAGGATTGAGGGTATTTATTTGTTTGATTTAGGATTGAATCTGGGAAATTCACTCTGAGTAACATTAAGCCTTTTTACATGTTTAATCTTATTTTGAATTTCGAGATTAGATCTTATTTTGGAGCTCAGGTTGAGCGAAAAGCACATTTCTTCTTGCCTCAGTTTCCCAGAGTGGTATGATTATAAGTGTGGATCATTGAGCACAAGTGTGTACCATGGGTGTTTGTTCTATTATGAAACATCAACTCTTTGTTTTAACATCAAAGGTTTTGAAAATATTTTTCATTGAGAATGTGTGTAGGCCATTCTGAAAGACCTCTTGTAACCTTCTTGCCCTTGATAAGTGTTTGAAAATTTGTGTTTAGTTCTTAGTGTAATATAATTTTTAAGTGATATTATTCTCAGATTATAGAGGAAAGATACCATATCTAACATAATTTCTTGGACATAAAAAATGTACATTTTTATTGTCATCCATTTCCAGTGAATATATTTGTACTACTAATTGTGTGACCCTTAATGAAAAACAACATCACATGTGTAGGAGAGCAGTCTTCATTTAAGCTCTGTAGTAGAGACTGTGCTTTGAATTTGTCAGCATTTCTCTTACTCTGCCTTTTGCACTGATTGTGTGTCCACCATTTTTGTTGAATTGCTTAATGTTTAGCAGATAAGCTAAGGAAAAATCAAAGGTCAAACTTCTGGTGAGTGCTTGTCATAAATGCTTCACATAAATGAAACATACTTCCAGATTAGTATAACATCAGCTCCATTATGAATCATATCCTGTTTACATGTGAATCCATTGAAGGCTGTCTTTCTTTTCATCTGTCCATTTGTCATTTTTTCTACTAGTTATACATGCCATGAAAGTTGGAATTTAAATATCTTCCATGCATATTTTGTCAGCGGTCACCTTGCTATCTAGATATAGAATGCTGTTAGTTTTTTATTGTATTGTGTAACTATAATATTTTAACAGATCAAAAGTGTGATTGGTGATATAGTTTTTTTTTAATAGATCATTTTGGTACATTTTATATATATATATATATATATCATAATTACATTCAACATTGAGAGCTTGTCTCAGTACATAACACATCTTGGTTCTCATTTGACACAGTTTTTTTTAGTCCTCTTTTTTTGCAAAACATTTGAGGGTGTCATTTTAAAATCTAGTCTATTGTGAAATAGAAAATATTTAATAGGAAAGAGGATATGGGTTAAAAAGGGGAAAAAGAATGTGATAATAATAAAAAAGAAACAAATCTTATGTATATAGGGAGTGGGAGGTTGCAGGGTGGGTGGGTGGGGGAAGGTGAAAAATGATAATCAAGTCATGTCATATTCTGGTACAAACTGTCAGTGTTGAATGGGATGATGATGTGTATTCATAATGTACCAATAAAGATTTGAATTAAAAAAAAATCTGGTCTGACTTGTACTTAGTATGCAGACCAGGCTGGACCTGATCTCCTAGCAAACTGCGTGTTTCAGCTTCCCAGGTGCAGGGAGTACAGGCACATTCTGCCACTCCTAGAGAAGTTTTCCTTTAGTATTTAGTGACGAATTACTTTCTGATATCTTGGTTTTCATTGCCTTTGATGTATTTTATTCATATTCATTCCTTCATTACCTGCCTTTACACCATTCTTGAATTTCTTATATCTGAGAGCAAAGTGATCAATTTGTGTTGCTTAGCTGTAAGATAATGTACTACCTTTCCCCAGCTTTCATTGTCCATAGACTGTTTCCATTAGCATTTTAATTATTCATGAACCTTATTTAATATTCAATTAAATTTTTTTCTATCAAACCAGATTCAAATTTCAAAATGTTAGATAAATACAGAGGCGAAGTGAATGCTACGAATGACCAGATTTGAAAAGAGATTTAATCTATGGTGTATCAGAAGCATTGATTAGATGTACATCTGCCCCTGTGTCTTGTGGAAGGTGATTTGCACGTTCCCTCTATGTGCTGTGCCTTAGAGACAGTGTACAAATGCATTGTGGATGACCCTGCCGGAGAACCAGAGATTCTCTTGTGTTGTTGCTTTAGCAGTTTGCTGCAGTTTAGCATCAAAATTATTGTGTGAAATACTTACCTATGCATAGGCTTGGTGACCAGACATGGAATGAATGCTTGAAGGAATCATCCTCAGTTGAGCTTTTTATGAGAGAAGTGGAGATATCTCAGGGTGTGAATCTGAACAGTGAGGAAACATGTCATTGTTTAGGAGCCAGTGACCTGGGAAGATGTAGCTGTGAAGTTCACCAAGGCAGAGTGGGCTTTGCTGGATCCCTGCCAAAAGAAGATCTACAGAGATGTGATGTTGGAAACATTCATGCATATTACTGCAGTAGGTGAGAAAGACATCATATTCTTACTTATACAAGCTGGCATAGTTTAGGCTGGGCTCTGACTAATGAGTAATAGAGGTTGGCCTTGAACTCATGGCAGTCTTCCTAAGTCTTCTGAGTGCTGGAATTATATTGTGTGCCACCATGCCTGGCTCAGCAATATAGTTTAATTAAATAGCATGTTACAACATTTGAAGAATGTCCGAGGCCTGGTTACATTATTCCATAAATCTAACTGGATACTATTAATTTTTAAATAATGATATAATGACTTGTTATATTTCTGTGTCCACAATTCAGGAAGAGCCTGTGGGAACCAGCAAATTGAAGAACCATACAGAAATTGCTCAAGAAGTCTCAGGTAACTTTTACTCACAAGAAAAGTATTCCTGAAGAGTCAGTGTTTGAGCAAAGCCATTACAACCAAGGCAATGGAAGAAATAATGGCCATGTTCCAAAGTATTTATTATATCTCACAGAAATTTCCAGATGTGCATACAGGTTGATTTTGTGTAATCTGACATCAAATACAGAAATATTCCAATAGAGCAAACTAAGGTAGTCTTTATGTTATGCAACAAATGACATCTGTTTTATTAATATAAAAGAATTCTTTCATGGTCAGCATCATAGAACTGTATGAGATCGTATTCAAGTATTGTGAATAGGCAGTTATGAAATTAATATGTTTTAAACTTTGAGAGGAACTCATAATATCCATGTGAACATGTGAATGTGAGATATTCATTATCTAGAAAATTGCTAACATTAAAGCAGTATTAAAAATGTAAATGAATGCTAGTGTTATAATTATTTTAAAAATATCTTTCAGAATATTGAGCTGTCAATGTTTTAAAATTCTTAGAAGTCTGCCTTATACATTGTTGCTGAGATTGTAAAATAGAACCATTACGATAATGTACAGATGTCTCAAAAAGTAAAAATGCAAGTTTTCATTTGATCCAGATGTACCTTCCTGGGTACATTCTGAAATGAATTAAAATCACCAAGTTTTAATGATGTATGTATTGCAGTTTTTAAAGGAGGGCACCCAGGGATATTCACAATTTGTAAGTGCTGGAAGCAGTTCACAACAGCTGAGGTTGGGAAAGAGTCTTCATGCCTGTCACTGCATGTCTGCATGATTAAAATGTGGGACAGGCTCAACCTAGTGGTATATTCTTGAAATCTGAGCCTTCTGGAAAGCTGAGTTAGCAGGATGACAAATTGAAGGTCAGCCAGAGGGATTAGTGATAAGTGAGATTCTCTCTCAAAATAAGAAGTAATAAAGCTAGAAGTATAATTCATTGCTAAGACTTGAGTATAATTCTCTCTGCTGAAAAAAACTGTGCTATATAATCAGCCATAAAAAATAATTTATATCTTTTGCCACTAAATAAAATTAGACGGGATTCCATTCCATAATGCTAAGTGAAATAAATTTTAAATGAGAAATTAAAAATATGTTTAGGAAGTAAAATAAAAGAAAGGTGAGGTAAAACAGAAAGACTGACTTTTGAGAGATGGAAAAGATGATCAGGGTAAGGAGAGAAGAGGAGAGTCATGAGGAAAAAGATACGAAAGTGATCAGTAAGTATATGATATAAATGTGTACCTACTCCCTAAAATGAAACAGTATTATGTACTGGAAACATACACCAATTTAAGATTTCCAAGTGAAACCGTCCTTTTAAGAATGGGTGATTTGGAGGCCTGATCCGGGCCATTCACTCAATTCATAGACAAAATTTCTTGACACGTATCAAACCAGAATTTGTCCTCATCAGTTGTTAATATGGCAACCTTTTTCATTATGATTGATATTTTTGTCCTTTTTCCTTTACAGAAGTGATTCAGGCAAGTGTTTGAGATCTGAAGAGACACTGTATAATGAACATGGAAAAACCTGCAGTGATTTCCAGTCCTTTCAGAAACATGAAATGAAAAAGTCTAGAGAGAAACTTTATCAAAATGAGCAATGTGGGAAAGCCTACTCTGATCTTAGTGAGCGAACTCACTTTGGGAAGAAAACATTTCTAGGCAAGAAAAGTATGAAAGCTTCCAGCACACCCAGCGATGTACAGATTGATAAAAGAAATCACAGTGTGAGGAGTCCATGTGTGTATAAACAACGTGAGAAAACATCAAAGTCTCCGTACCATATTATAGTCAATGAAAGAAGACATGCTGGAAAGAAGCCCTGTCGGACTAAGGAATGTGTGAAAGCATTAGTTCCTTGCAATTCCTTTCACAAACGTAAAATAATTCACATTGGGAAGAAACCCTATGTATGTAAGCAATGTGGGAAAGTATTCACTACACAGAGTTGTTACGAAATACATGAAAAAAAGCACCCTGGTGATAAATCTTACATATGTACACAATGTGGGAAAGCATTCCGCACACGTAATCAGTGTCATAGTCATGAAAGAACTCACATGGGTGTGAAACCCTATTTATGTAAGCATTGTGGAAAAGGATTTGGTGATAAGTCCTCATTTGAAAGACACAGAAGATCCCACACTGGGGAGAAACCCTATGTATGTAAGCAGTGTGGGAAAGCGTTCAACCGACACAGTCACTGTCAAAGTCATGAAAGAACTCACACTGGGGAGAAACCTTATATGTGTAAGCAGTGTGGGAAATCCTTCAACCGAAAGAGTGATTGTCAAATACATGAAAGAATTCACACTGGTGAAAAACCATATGTGTGTAAGCAATGCGGGAAAGCATTCAGCCAAAATGGTCACTTTCGAGCACATGAACGAATTCACACAGGGGAGAAACCCTACGTATGTAAGCAGTGTGGGAAAGGATTTGCTGATCAGTCCACCTTTCGTAGACATAGAAGATCCCATACTGGCGAGAAGCCCTATGCATGTAAGCAGTGTGGGAAAGCATTCAGCACACTCAGTCACTGTCGAAGACATGAAAATATTCACAGTATGGGGACCTTATGAATGTAAACAATGTGAGAAGACGTACCCTACACGGAATACGTTTTCAAATCCATGAAAGAAGGTGTACTTAGAAACTGTATCAGTAATCTATTGGTGAAATACATGGAGGAATTCACACTGGAAAGAAGTCCTGTGCATGTGAATAATGTGGAAAAAGCACTTAGTACATGAGTGCCATTAAATACATGAAAGCAGGCATACCTGGACAAACTGTAGGCAGTGTGTGAAAAGATTTGATGCAGTCTTTTCATTTAGTAGACATAAAAGGATTCAGGAGTAACTATGTGTGTAAGAAATGTGAAAAAGTTCACATGTTGCAGTTTCAAACACTGAACAAGGTGACACTCGAACAGAAGACTAAGTAATATGGGAAAGTATACGGCATACACTGGTATTACTAAATACATGAAAAATCACATGGGGAAGAAACCCTATGTATATAAACTGATTCTGAAAATTCTCTGAAAATTACTCATGTAATGGAGACAGAAAAAATTAATACCAAAATTTTGATGTCAGTATTTCTTCATTAATTTTTAGAAAATATACTCAGATGGAGAAATCCTACAGTGCTGTGTGTTTTTCATTAAGTCTCTGTAAATATCTGATCTAGGTATTCGTGGTGTTTAATATGAAAAATTACTGAGGTAACATTTTTCTATATGCCAATCTCTCTAAATTCATTATAATTTCTCCCATTTAAACAAGGTGAAAGGAAGTGTATTTTTCACTTCCTAGTAGGGTTAGTATTTATGTAATATTTATTTGTTTTAACAGTTGGAGAAAACAGACCTATAAAGGTGAATTTTGTGAATTGCTTTCTAACTGTTGCAATTCTGCACTAGCTTCGATTTAAATTTTGTGAGTGTATACACTCCATATTCTGTGTAATATATTTTGGCATTTGATGGAGAGTAAGGCTTGTGAATATATTTTTAACAAAGGTCAGTTGTTTTCACACAACTTGTATATTAGTAATATTATGTTTTTCATATCCTGAAAAAGCACGAGCATATGTCCCAACATAATTATCAAGTACATGTTGGAGTCAGTATTATGATTTACATAAAATATTGTTTTCTAATCAAGATTTTACTTTTTGTGCTTGTATTGTGAAGATTTTTAATTTTGTGGTAATTTTTCCGAAACCAATACTAAAAAATAAACCAGACTGCTGTGAGTTCTTAATTGCCACAGATCAGCAAGAACATAACTTGTCTGTAAATGGATGCCATGAATTATATTAATAAGTCTCCCCAAAAAGTATAAATGATGGAGTGAGTTATCAGTAACAATATTTTCTAAAGAGTTTTGGTAAACTGAACTTATTTGAGGAAGAATAATTACTGGATATAATGAGGTAAATGCCTTTATTCTATTTCCTGATGCTGGGATTGACATTCTCCATGGAGATCTATTATTTGTTTAAGAAGGTGAAATAATACAATGAAGGAACAGAAACAATTGACTAAAGAGAGGACATTTACTAATTTCTGCCAGATTGTGTTCTGTTTTACCAGTTTTAGAGATACATTTATGCATTCTCTTTTTTCATTATTTATAAGGGGCACTGTGAAGTTTAAGGTATGTGCAAACATTTTTAAAACATGAACTGTGAACATCAAGACTGTTGGATCTCTTTAATCTGTATTTTTGCCTTTTAAATAATGAAGTATTTTGTGAGATACTTTTTAAAGTATTTTTCTTAATACAAATTGTGCTCAATTTCTGATAGGGTTACACTGTGATAAACCTGTGGTAACATGAAAATATAACTGAGCAACGAATTAAATACCCATAGTGCAATGCGAATTATAGAGCATACCCCAGGCTTAATCATGCTTAGACACATAAATTAGTTTGGTGGTATCTAAAATTATGTCTACTTTATATCTGAAATACCTGATGTAATTCATCGAATGTAATACACTGCAAAATACAAGGTCAGTGTTTACTCCCTAGGACATAATGGCTAAGTTCTCTGCGGCTCACTTCTGCTTCCTACTATTGTCAGGATGATATATATGTGGTATATATTGCTTTCCCAGCAAGTGATGGGATTTTTAGATTATAAGACATTTTGTCCCAAGCACATCCACTTCCTTATTCCTTCCCATCGACACAAAAAGAAGAAAGAAAACAAAATGGAGGCCAGCACAGGCAACTCAGTGAGAATTTGTCTTATACATGAAGGTTCTGGAAATCTAGCTCACTGCTTTCGTACTCCTAGTTTTACTTAATAGTATCAAACGTATTTTAATGTCACCGTCAAATAACCATGTTTGCCCTTTTGTCACAACATAAAAATTTGAAATCAGATATGGTACATTGCTTTAGTACTGGCATCAAGAGGCTGAGACAGGATGATCAAGGCTTTGAAGTCAATGGGGGAGCAATCTGCCTAGTTTTCTTAGCAAACTATGTAAGAGTTCTCTTTATGTCTGCATTTTAAATTTAAAATTGAGAACATAAACCTGGGGTGGACTAGAAAAACTTGGCTATGGCAAATCATGATTTTGTTGCTCAGGAAATAGTTTCATGGTAAATATTTGTACAATGGTCACTTATAAATCTGTACCATAGATTAAATTATAAATAATGAATATGAGTAAGCAAGCCAGTTGGGCCATATTCTGAATATAGAGAGAGGAAAAATCACTTTGGTCAATCCTTGTACTGGGAATTGAATCTTACCAAGTATTCCTCAGAGGACTAATATTGTAATATATAAAGAACCCCCAAATTATGCTTCCCAAATAAAAGACCCAATTGAGGATACAGGCAAAGGGCAAGAGTACACAGAAAATGTTCATAATTTGTGGCCATGAGAGAGATAAAAATTTAAGTGTTTTATTCCAGAAAGAAGATCTGTCATGAAGAACTCAAAGAAAAAAAAATCCTGAGGCTGCAAAGGAACAAGGGAACATACATTGCTGATAGGAATGTTCACTATTTCACCCGCTATGGAAGACAGTGTAGAGAGAATATTCAAAAAGACTAAAAATTGTAATTCAGCTCAATGTAGATGTTCATCTTGTGAGTAAATTCCCCAAAGAGAAAGACATATTTCAGTAATACATGCATCTTTTTTCTTTTTTTTTTTTTAGGGTCTCACTTTTGTACTTCAGGCTGATCCTGAGTTCAGCCTTGAACTCACAGCAATCCTCCTGCCTCTGCCTCCCGAGGGTTGGGATTACAGGTGTGAGCCACCACAACTGGCACTGTGGTATATGGTACTGATTGCTGGTAGGTCTGAGTCTCCAGGCCCCGTGTTGTTGAATGTGGTTACCAGGGATCCAACTGAGGCTCTTGTGCTTGCAAGACAGGCGCCGGAACCACTGAGCTAAATCCCTGGCCCATCAGATTATTTTTGATTACACATTAATATAAAGATGACAAGCCTGTTAATGTAGCAAGGGATTCTCCATAATATTCATGAGATTGAGTATATTAAGTGCATAATTATATATTTTATTTCAAATCTGGGTGGTAGTTCAAATATTTTTACTTTATAGCTCAAGGACTATTTGAAACCACTTCAACTTTAATGAAACTAATATGCTTAACACCAATCAGTGTCATGGTATTCTTTTAGGGTCAGTGTTGGATTGTGTGGTCAGTGTACTCCAGGGGGGCACACACAGACCTTTTCTTTTCTCATGGAGGGATTTTTATGTCCTATAATGAGACACTAGACACTCCTACAATGGCTGCCTCAGGGCTTAAACCTGGGGAACAGCAGCTCAAATGAAGAAGATGGAAGTCTCCAAACAATAGGAACACATAATTCCACCACAGTTCAAGGGAGAAGGATTTGAAGCTCCATAATTAAGCACTAATAAAGGTCAGTATTCAGAGATTGAACACTCAAGTCTGACGTTCTTGGATCATGACAGCGCCAGAAATCACACCTTTTTAGAAAACTGAATTTTTGTACATGTTTTTGATTCACCGATGCTCAGTCTTATTGGATGGCACCACTTTTTCCTCTGACAATTGTTTTCCACTGAGATCAGTGACAGACCTCCGTTTCTTTACAAGGATCCACACAGACACACCCAGAAGTGTTCTGTACCAGGCCAGGTTTCATGACATGTCTCCGTAAAGTCAGATGATGACGATATAATCACTGAAGCAAAAAAAGAATTGAAAAGATTAAAAAATTTTTACTAATATATGTTCAAGGTAAACATCTTTGGAAGGGAGTTTATGTATGTAACACATCTGAATTCTTTTTTATTTGCCCTTCCCAATCCCTCTATTTTTTCTATCCAATTCTTGCTCTTTCCATTTTTGACAGACATATCTCCCTATTTCCTCATATATATTTATTTTTTTCTTATAAAAGCAAAAGTTAAGCAGAATAGCTCTGGCCATAAAGTCAGTCATCTGCAAATATGCAAGAAGAAGAAGCTGTACCCCGAGGTTTCTGGGCAGGAGGATGTCTGGAGATACAATAGGATTCCTGATTCTTCTGTATCCATGAACACTTAGTCCATCGAGGTGTGGCCTGAAGTGTCCCTTGGCATAGGTGGTAAATGCAGAAGAAGCAGAAGAGCTGTCTTAACAGAATGATATTCCAAAAGTGGAGTATCCTGCTAGTGCTGGCACAGTGAGTATGAGATGTATCCGTAGGTACAGGGGTCAACTCTTGTGCTGATTGATGTAAGTTAGGCCAGACATCATCTTCCTGGGAAGGGGCCCAATTTGGTTGGGGATTTCTTAGGCATGCTGCCAAGTATGAGTAATAATTTTATAAAGGATACAATAGGACCCACTTTTTCAAGCACACAGTACATGTTAAGCATGTGATGATCTTACAATCAGCCACATACAAGCACGGGATAATTTTACAATGTTGGTCATTCATGTTTTGCCGAGTTTTTGTTTATGACTCCCTAACCTATAGTGATGAGGTAGATGAGGTAGAAAGACAGTTTCAAAGATTATACACAATATGTGTGTCTTAGACATTGTTGAGATAAAATATCTAACAAAGTCAAAGAAGCAAAGGTTTATTTTGGCATACAGGTTTGTGTTCATAGTCGGCTGCCTCCAAGGCTGGTTAGCATGGTATAGGGGTATCACAGGGTAGAAACAGCTCTAGGTAGTAGAAGGGAGCAAAACAGTAAAGCAGTAGTAGCCGCAACCAAACCCACCTCCCCTTTTGGGTGGTGCCATCCACACCAGGGTGGGGCATGCTAGACCTCAGGTCTCAGAGGTTGGGTTTTTTTTTTTTTTTTT
>PVIR01028519.1:0-21918 GCA_004026965.1 Petromus typicus | reverse complement strand
CTCAGCACTTCTCAGGAGACAGTCTGAGGATTCCGAGGTTCACAGCTACGGGGCTATTTCAAATGCTCTCACTCTTCGCTAGATGTTAGCGGAGAATATCTTTAAATGAGTTAATTAAACACATTTTGATGTTACGAAGTTATTCAGAACACTGGGTATTGTATACAATAATAGAAATCTAACAAGATAGAAATTACTTATAAGAAACAAAGATAAAGTGTGACAACCTAAATTCAAAATTGTGTCACCCTTTACATCGAGTTTTTTACACAAACAACTTTTTAAAAAGAGATCCTATAAGTATAATTTAAACCTGATTTATGATCTCTGAGTTAATTTGTGCATGCTATCATAACCACTAGAAATATATTTTATAAAAATAATGTGAGAAGACCAGAACAGCTATATATGCTGGCATTCTAAGCAGGCTTCCGGTAAAATGTCTGTAGGCCAGGATTGTCATACATTAAGGTGACAAAAAAATGATAATTCTGTTTTATTCTGAATACTGAAAATTGATAGGGCCAGGGATAGAGGTCTGTGGACCTGCACCTGCTCAGCAAACACACACTTGAGTTCAATCCCTGGTCCAAAAAAAAAAAAAAAAAAATGATAGTGGTAGAACAGATTCTTCTGTATTGATTTTAATTTTTTTAAAAAAGGTACTTGAACCACTCTTGATTCCTGAGGACCAAAGTTTAAAATCAGTTCCTGCACATTTTATTATGAAATTCCGGTCCTGAGAGCAATTGTCTGTGTCCTACATAGGAAACTTCTGATTTCTCATAGAGAAGACAAATGCTGTCGACTTTGTGTCCCTAGAAAGAGGATGTGATGATGTTCTCGATGACAGAAAGTAGGGAGGTGGACTTTGGGGAGCTGGGAAGGGGACTTGGGGGGGCCCTGGGCCTAGTGGAGAAGAGCTGATGTGGACACGGACCAGTCCCCAGGACGACTGTAATTCTTATGCATTGCAAACAACTACCAATAAAAATACATAGACTATTAAATCCTAAGGTATTTATAAAATTTTATTGAAAAAAAAGGATCTCTCTCAATTCTGTAGCATTTGTGTTCTTTTATTTAACCTAAAACAATGTACCTATTTTTGAGTTGTGGGGAATATATCGAAAAGGAAAAATGCTGACATTATCCTGTTCTTCTTTAAGGGTGAACCTGGGAAACCTGGAGAGCAAGGCTCAACGGCAAGTATCTTGATTTATATTTTCATTACTAAGAATGATGGCAGCCCGGGTGTTAACCCTAGTAGAGACAGCATGTGACAGTCATGTCTGCTGTATGAGATGCTGCGGCCTCCAGCTGCTCACCAAGGGCCACAAGACCACATGGGTGGTCAGGGGCAAGGCGGGAACTCAGGAAGGTCGGGTGGAGGGGGCAGGGGCGCCCGGGAGGGTGACGGTCAATGGGGCTCCGCAGCCCTGCGGTGAGGGAGCTAAGGCTGGTGTGCAGCCCCTGTGCGGAGCGAGCTTGCGAGGGCTCAGTGCTCTGAACTTGTCAGTGAACCACAGGGACTCGAGGGGTTTCCCTTGCCCAGGTGTGACTTTGGCACACTTGATCCTGAGCAGTGTCATGTGGACAGAGGGCACATAGGTCCCTGCCTGGTGGTGTCTTTGTCCACAGCCGGTCAAAGGGATGAGGGGACTACACTTCGCCTCCTCCTGCTCCTTCCTCTGTGGCTCCCAGCCCCTCCTTGGACTCCTCCACACTGAGCCCCCCTGGGACACGTGGGCATCTCCATCCACATGCCCGAGACCCTCACACCCAACTGGGGCTCAGGTCTTCAGTTTGCTACATATGTGACTCACATCCTGCAACATAAAATTTGTTTTAAAATACCTAACTAGGTCCTAGTAAAACTAACACAAAAGCATCCCAGTTTCCTACCCAACCAGCCACGTCCCTAAAGATCAAAAGCCCAGGGGCCTGAATTTCAAGTTCCCTATCTCTGTCCACGAAGCATAAGATGGGTTTTTATATACATTCTCTGGGGAACTCTCGTGAACTTAAATAAAACCAGGAAGAAGAAAAACATTTGTTACCAATAGTAACTACAACAGAAGAGAGCCTTGACTCCTAGGATTTCATGCTGCATAAGTCTGAAGAGTTCTTGGAAAAGTAAGGTGTAGATTGCTTTCAGCCATTACAAGTACCTGTCATTTCTTACCTGTAGAACTGTCAAAATGCATTCTTCCTATTCCCACTTGCATCAAATCCTGTTTGGAGTTCTCAGGAAGCTTGTTCATCTCACTAGGTTTGGGGATATTTTGGGTGATGGTTGTTTGGGGGTTTTGCTGTACTTCTGACGCTGAAAATTGAATCCAGGCCCTTGCGCATGCTAAGCATATCCTCCTCCACTGAGCTGAACCCAATTCCTAGTTTGAGACCATTAAACTCAAATGTTTGGCAATTGTTATTATCCTAGTGTGCTTCAATTCCCCACTTCACATAAAACTTTTGTAGCTGGACGTGGGGAAGCATGCCTACAAGCCCAGTATTCAGGAGTCTGAAGCAGGAAGATCACCATAAGTTTGAGGCCAGCCTAGACTGTATTTAAGTTCAGAGCCAACCTGAACTACATATCAAAACCATATCTCAAAAAACAAAAATCCTCTCCAATGTGCATAATACTGTTTCTAGTTTCTATAAACCTTTTCTTCTTTCTTGAGCTACAGATTGAGTTCATATTTCTAAAATACAGTTAAACTTAGTGGAACTCACCTACAAGGTTAGGTGTATCTTATGACTTTATGAATATATTTATAAATTAGTTTTTAAGGATGCAAAGCCCTTTATTAAGTGAAAATTTTTATAACCTTTAATGAGGACAGATATGGTGTACATCTCAGTGAGTTTTCTCAGAGCAAACCTAGCAGTGTGCAGGCCAGACCACAGAGCAGACTACTGTCCTTAGCCCTGCACCCCAGACTCACCCCGAAGGTGCCTTCTGTCCTCGCTCCATCACTGTGGATTAGTGTGGTCCACGTTTGAATTGTTTGTGTTAATTGAATCGTGCAGCATGTGCACGTTTGCGTCTGGCTTCTTTCAGTCAAGGCTGCGTTTGTGAGGCGTCCACTCCATTTTAATGGCCTTCACAGCTGGTTAAAAACATAGGAAGAACCTCACTTCCTCAACTGCCATTAAAATGACATCCCTCAGAGTATGAATGAATGGGCGTCTGTCTGACCTCGGGCCACTCACTTAACCTCCCAATTCCTCATCTGTAGAGAGAGGCTGGTGCCCCCTCTGCTGCCTCCCAAGGTCACCAAAGACAAATGCAGTATATTAGGGGAAGCGTGTTAGGTCTGTAATGAAAAACGATGTGAGCGTGTTATTATCACTCAGTGGTTTCCTCCAGAGTAGGTTACAGGTGAGCCGGCCTGGATTTCTATAACAGCTGTGTGTGAACCCGATTTCATAAATCACTGTGTCTTAAATGTGCTGAGGAATTCTGCAATTAAAGCAATCCTATTCCGAGTCTGTTGTCTTCCCAGCAAGCACAGTTTCTACATTTTGTATTTGGTTACTAAGAAATACTTCCTCTTGTTTAAAGGAGCTATCAGAGCTATTTTTTTAATACTGCTACTTTGCTTATTAACCTGAACAATACCTAAATATCTTGGCTCATCTCAGACAGATGATGCTGAAAGTATAATTTAATTTTCACGAGCTTTTCTTTAGAAATTTCCTTTGGTGGGTGGGTGTGTGTGTGTGTGTGTGTGTGTGTGTGTGTGTGTGTGTGCAGCAGTTTCTCAATGCTCCCCTCCTCGCCCACCAGCTAAGACTACATAACTCCCCCTTGTTATTCTCTTTCCACCAGATGCAGACCTGCTCTGCTAGTGGCTTTGTGCTGTGCGGCATGTTTGCCTTGGGGATGAGGGTCTTGGGAGGCAGTGGAGGACTTTTGGAAATTTAAAATGTCCACAGTGAAAACACAAGAAAGCTCAACACCACCTGAGTTAGGTGACCAAACTGTTTATGAGGAGTTCAGGTAGGGAATTAGTTTTTGTAATCCAGGATAGTTTACACTGCAAAAATAATCATTGGAAGGTTGCGCATCATTGATGAGACAGAAGAGCCGCAGTACAGCAACTCTAGGGCTTCTTACCCTGTTGCTCATCGTGGTCATCCGTGTGTCCCAGGCATTCTCTGAGATGGGCAGGACATGATTTTAAGAGATAGAATTTTGAGCTCAACTAAATACGATCCATCAAAGTAGGAACAGATCTACCAGCTGCTGCGATGTCTTAGTGACTGTCTTAACAGTTCATTATCCTCACGTAATTTATTTCCATGAAGAACACGAAAGACAGAACCTTTCCCCCTCCCCGGTATTTGTCCCCAGCCTGTAGTGCTTTGTTTCCCAAATGAACTAACAGAAAGTTGACAAGTGATCTGTGCCATCTCTGGCACCTGCCCAGCACCCCTCTGGTTGGCTGGCACAGGGCAGATGTGTGGCTCCATGGGCTTTTGTGAAGGTGTCTAACGGTCACAGGAGAGCAGTGTCAGACAGAGCCTGTGACTGTCCTTCCGAGCTAGTTCTGTCTCCCAAAAATGAAACCTCACCTCGGGGAGCCTTTTCTGCAGTGAATCAGAAGCACCATGAGGAGAACTAAGAAAAGGGCTGAGTTGATGACTCCCTGCTCTTTTCCCCCTTTCACTGTAGTCTCTGCCACAATCCCCATGCCACGGATGAGCAGCGTGCGTGACTCTCCTTACACTGGTTCCAATGAAAGAGCTAAACATCTCTTGGGCCATTTAAGATGTCTAGGCCCTCAGTTCCTTGTGATAAGACTTAGTGCTCTATGCCACTTCCCTCCTGAGTCCTGTCGCACCCCATGTGTTGTTATACATGCACAGGAGCCCAGCGTGTATATCCATTGTGCAAAGGCTTTTTTAGATTAAACAATTGTATGTTAAGTTTTAAAGAAGAAGGTCTTCAAATGTCTTCTTCAAAACTTTAGTCAACTTCCTTAGTTATCATTGAACTTCAGAATCCAGCCTATTGGAGCTATACTGAGGCAAAATATGGGACTCTTCTCAGAGGATATATTGGATTTATCAGTAACATCTGTCTGTTTTTGTGTTTCTTGAAGAAACTTGTGCAATTAAAACTGGGTCTATTTAAATGGTGCATTTGCAGACTTAGGACATGTGTATGAGTTTTAGGGTAAGAGGACAAATAGAAGTCTTTACACAAAATGGGTTAATCTGGAAATGTATAAACCAAACTAATGAACTGTTAAGCAAAATACATTCTGTCTTCTAACTGGCACAAAAACATTTTCATGCGTACTTGGAAAATTCAAATCTAGAAATTCTACAGTCCTTGTAGTTTAAAGCCAGAATGTGACCAACCCTACACCCTAGGCTTCCTGTCAACACCTTTCTTGCCTCCTTTGTTACCAAGTTAGAGCCTGAGTCTTAAGTAAGACTCAAGTTCTTGGATGTCACCGGACTACTTTCCAGCCCCACTTGCTGGCCCCTGTCCCGCTGCACTTTGGGGTGTATCTGTGGCGTGGTTCACTCTGCTGGCAAGCCTGGGAGAGGCAGCCACACTCCATCCCCACTCCATGGGTTGGGCTGAGCAAAATAGAACATTTCCATCATTCTAAACATTTCCATTAGGCAGCACTGGTCTGTCTAGACAGAAAACGGGTCTGAACGGCACACAACCATATATTGTGGTCTTAAATTTAAGACTTTCTGTGGATTGCAGAATATTTAAATTCTAGAGGCCAGTGTATCTCAGCATTGTTGATTTAAAATAGGAAAAGCGCTTACACGTATTTCAATAGAAATATTTTTACTGAGTAGGGAGATGGGCCTCTATGAACCATAAATCTCTCCTCTTTATAGTCCGCAAGGGAAGAATGTGCAGTCACAGAGGGCAGAGGAGCCTGTTAATTTTCCCTCCTTTTGGGGTCATTTCCATTTGGGGTCCAGCACTAAGCAACAATTTATTAAATATTGAGAAGGGATAGAGTGAACTAATTTCAGCTGTGGATATTTGGTGAAATGTGATATACAGTCTCTGTTTTGGAACCTGATTGGCACATAGATTCTCATAATCCTAGATCTGCCTTTAATCTGCTTGTGGTATTAATGCTCAGTATTTAGTCTTGGGTTCTGGTTTTGTCAAGTGGTGAGAAAAATGTATTACCTCTTTAATTTCCTGAGCTTTAAGAGACCTCCCTACAAAAGGTCATAGCCTCATGACTTTGAAAAATACCAATAAATGAAGCATCCTATTTTAGTGTTTCCTCTCCCCAAAAAACCAGCACATAGGATAGGGGGTTCAGAAAGAATTTGCTCTTTTTAGAAAATTATTTCTCCATACAGAACAGTTTTTCACCAAATGATCATGAATAAATGTAATTCCTTGCCATCCAACAAACAGGGTCTGGGCTCCAGGGGAACTTTTTAAAAGTAACATAAATTTTGAAGTGATATGATTTAAGCAAAAATCCCAAGAATTTTAACAAGCACCTCAAAACTGAGGATTCTTTCCAGTTGCAGAGGTAAGGTAATGTGACAGAATAGGTGCAGAGATCTAGTCGGTTTATATACTCTCATTCATTCATTGCTGTAACTTCAATGGATAATTATGTAGTATGCTAACCTACTGCCCAAGATGTAAAAATACTGGCTTAAAGGAAGTTTCTACTTAGGCAAGTGGATTTTTAGAATACATAAGCAAATTAAAATACGGCCAGTTGAAATGTGCTAGACAAACACGAAAGACGAAGCTACCATCCGTGGGTACATCGGGAAAGGCTCAGAAAGGACGTGAGTTATGACCGTGAACCCTGTAATGGTAAGAACTTCAAATGATGACTAGTAGAGAAGGACAGAGACTGCGGGGGAAACACAAAGGATCAGTGTGGATGAGAGAGTCGAGCCGAGAGACGGAGTCCCCAGTGCGGCGCTGTCTTGCTCTTGCTCGCTGGCTTTCCTTCCCAGCAAGTGCGACTCAGACATTGGCACTGCATTGAAAACATTTCAGTAGCATCTCTCACACTGTAAACATTCCCAGTAGTTTCTGGCTTGGCAATTCATGGGCTGAAGCTCTGAAAGCTTATAAAGCTCTGATCTTATAAAATATCACTTAAATTCCACCCCAAACATATGTGTAAGAGTGGCTAGAGCTTGTGTTTCTTAACCTTCCCAAGTCAGACATGGAATTCTATATACATACATCTTAAACAACTGCTTCTTCAGCAAGATAAACTTCTATTATTTGTTTTTATTTTCCTCTTACTCTGTAGAAACCAAGTTTATGTATTTTGTGACCTCCTGCTCCATTTGACCATGTTAACACCTTTCAAACAGTTGTAATTAATGTCTGTCACACCCAGCCATTGAGAAAGTCTGGTCCTGATGTTTTATGACTCCATAACTTAGATTATTCATGTTAGCATTCTTTCTAATAGGACCACACTGTCAAACGAACTTTCTTCATTTTGCCTAACTTTTATTAAATCACGAACAAATTTTTAAAAGGAAATAATTTTAAATGGCTTGGTCATAGTTGGGGCTTTTACCCTTCCCTTTGCGGATGGACCACCTCCTTCTGTTCCTGGGTTTTTTATTACAGACACTGGTTGTATATTCTTGTATCCAGCAATGACCAGCAGCTTTCTGAGCTTCGAATTTTATTGTTAGCCATCAGGGACAGAACAGGAACTGTGTCTGCCCCCTACATCATTTCCTAATAGCAGGCAACCAGAACTTGCCTTAAAAAACCCCCCAGAGGGACCCTAAAGCACATCATTTAGAACTACATCCTGTTTAAGTAATTAATACCTCAATCAAACCTGAGCAACATCAGTAGTGTCAGAAAAACTCATTCATTTTTTTTTGTCCGTTCCATGATCAAGGAAAAGCCTTTTTAGTTTTTTCTGAAGCATCTACGAGCCAGAAAAAATGGCCAATACGTAATCGTTTGGAATTGCCACTTGTGCACACTCTGCTTTGAAGACAGCTGGGGATTGGCAGTTCCATCTAGCTTTGCCTAGTGGCTTTCTGAAGTGCGCTAGAGATGGCGGCTGCCATGACCCCGGGCTCTCGATGCTGCCTAAACCAGATGATTTTTGCCCTGCTGTTTCACTATAGACATGGTGAATGGTTCCACCTGCTCTTTCATATAGAAGTTAACATGGGGGTTCTTGGGCCAGTAGCATTTGTACAAATCAAGTGAACAAAAGTAAAATATCTTGACATTCCTGTCTTGAGATGCTGTTGTCTCAGGGATGAAAAAGAAAACTGGGCTGACCTTATCCCTTCGTTTGTTCCTATTGTTGTTTGTGCAGACTTGTGGTCCCCTGAAAGTTTATACACATGCCACATCCCTGTCCCCTACTGACTCGCTGCAGTCTCCTTGGTTTCCAAAGTGCCTCTGCTCCTGTGCTGGGCCTTTGCTGGGCCTCGCCCGGAGCACGCTGCCCTCCCCTGCTCCCCAGGTCGGCCTGGCCTCCCTCAGAGCTGAGGCCTTCCCCAGCCACCCTTCAAAGCCCTTCCCCTCCTTCCCCCCACTCAATTGCGCCTGTTGGCTGATCCGACTTCATTGTGTATCACTGGCCTTGTTCTCAAGTACAGCACCCAGGAGAGCTGGAGTTCTGGCTCTTTGCTCACACTGAGCCTCTGTGCCTGGTGGAGACTTTACCTCCATTCCTCGGAGGTAAATGAATAAAGGTGAACTCCAGAGGACTCGGGGAACAGTCACTGTGTGCAGTTCCTACGCAGGACAGAAAGTGTCTGAGGAGAGAAATAGAGACTGTCATGCCAGAGTGCTATTGAAAAGTCCTGTCCTGGGGAGCTCCCGAGGATCAGCAGAGGGGCGCTGAGCTCTGCCTTGTGGAGCGGACGCAGGAGGGAGCATGAACAAAGACCCTGATGGTGACAGTGAGATGGGCATGGGAAGCAGGTGGGGTGGCGGCAGCTGTTACCAAAGCTCCCACTCTTCTCCATGTGCAAAAGCGCTCAGAGGACATTCAGGCCTGGGTGTGAGCCCATTAGCGCTTGGCAGGCTGCAGGGAGCAGAGTGGCCAGGAGGTGGCTGTCACATTGGCTGGTGAGGGATGAGGGCTTCCCAGGGTACCGCGCCGCTGCCGAGGGAGAGGCCAGGACCAGAGTCCCGTGCATCTGATGGAGCGGAGAGGGTAAGTCCTCCCCGGGCTGGGCCACCGCACTATAGGAGGCACTGACCAAGCAGGGGCTGTCATATTCCTTTCCCTTGCTTAGCTGGACATTGTGGATGGTCTTTAGCAGCAGCATCCCATGAGGTTGAGGGAAACGGGAAAATCAGGTGCACGGAATAATTCCTTCTTTGTTCTCAAGTTTCACTCTGAGCTTAATTTTGAAAATCTTGTTATAAAACTTCTGTGCTGGTTAGTGACATTCCTACTCCATCTGTAAAGTTTTTACCTTTTGAGTAAAGTTATAGCCACCCTGCAGAACTCTTCCATGACAGCTTCACATATTCAGTATCACCCAGGACCTACAGTGACAGGAACATATTTTAACGTTTAAATTATAGTTGATAGACCTAGAGTTAAACTTTAGTTTAGCTTTCTGAAATTTTACATGTTGCCGAGTTTTAAATCTTGAGGCATATAGAAATTATTTTTGAAAAATTAAGTAAATTTGATTATTTCCATCTTAATTGGTTGCGTACAAAACATATGCAGATTCTAAATGTGCTTGCCAAGAAAATGTCTGAGAGGAACATTCACTGATTAATAAAAATGGACCCAAAAGATTATAGCTCTACTTTGGAAAATTATATGATCCAAACTTAACTAAAGCATGGGGTTAGTAATAATGGAATTGCTTTAAAATATTTTGAACTACTAAAACTTTGATTTTAGGAATAATAAGCATCAGTGTCCCTAGTAAGTAATGAATACATGGCATTCTTCACCCAAGCCAAGTATAAATAAGACTGACTAGATAAATTAATAAATGAGTCTATGGCATTTGCCCATTACTTTATAAGTTTATATTTGCACCAGAGACCACAAGACTGATCAAGTGTGAACATCTTAACCAATTGCTAGACACATGCTGTACTTGCAAAATCAAGTTTCAGGCAAAGAAACCTTAAATTGGAAGATTAAACTCAATTACCACAATATCATGGATATATAATGGTGTTATTAATCTGAAGGTACTGAAAACACATTCATAGAAATATAGTCTTGCTCATTAAGATGACCAGAGCATGTATGTGCGTTGTGTAGGGTGTGCGCATGAGTGTGTGTATGCTCATGGGTGTCTGTGACTCATGCTCACCTGTTCCTCCTGGCTCTTCCTGGTAACCCGTGATGTTCTCCTTGACTCGTAAACATTGTCCCTGCTGCAGGACCAGAGGAAGTGAGTGTTCACTTTGCTGAGGATGTGTTACTGGTGGGGAAGCTGCGAATACCAGAAGTATATTCACAATTCAGCATTAATGTTAAATCTTAAAAACTACCTTTATTTTCAAAGCTTATCAAACATAGCACTAGTTTCCTAAAAGTGGAGGATATTTCCCCTTAAAGTTAACATTTGACCTACTTAAATATCATGTTAAAATATACAACTAATATTTTATGAGTTTAAAAGTTGTGACTAGTCTTTCTAAAATCCTGATCTGAGGTGTTCTGGCAAGAGATCAAGTTAGACCATGCCACCTGCATTAGTCTCGAGTAACTGTACTTCATATAAAATGTGCTCTTACTTTCATTTAAGATAGTCTGGTCCAGCCTTCTGTGTTGATATAACAAAACATCCCATTTTAGTAGGTGATATTTTTTCAAGTGGTGAAGTTAGGTTTACAGCGGGAAGGAAACCTGTGTGAAGTGAACATACACATCCCCAGTCTAAACACTGAATTAATGTACTCCTGTTCTGTGATTTCCTTTCTAACATCAACGTTTTAAGAAGCAAAGTACCCTGGAGACCCTTGAGCAAATGGAATCCGAGACAATGATAAAACCCAAGTTTTCTCTTCACTCTCGGACCTCCCAGCACCACTGCCTCCAAGCCCGGCCTTCACTTAGCACTGCCAAGGGCCTCCCTGACCATTTACTTCATTGAGGAAGTGATTCCACATATGTGTGTGCTGGGGGAAGGGCGGAGAGGGGGCCTGAGAGAGGCACCCCGGAGGACGGGGCCAGGATGGAGCGCAGTGTGGGCGCTGGGACATTCCTCTTGTAACAGAGGAAAGGGGTGCTGTCCGGGGACTTTACACTCGACAGTCTATTCTCTTGGCAAAATGTAGAAGAGATAGCATTTTAAATAGGTGAAATAAGCTGGGTAGGAAGAACGTCTGACTGCAGACATGTCAGAAACAAACATAGAAAGTTGGTCGTTGGTTAAATCAACTAGGAACAGGTAAAGGTGTGTTGCATAGCATCCTCTGGTAACCTAAAGCTGATTATGGGAGGAAATTGTTAGTCTTCTTGTGAGGGCTGCAGGATGACTGGGATGCAGACTGAGGGTCCCAGAGCACTATGTCTTCAGAATACAGAGCGGCACAAGACCAAATCTTCCGCTAGTGGCTGCCCAGGGCTGTGTTTAATGTTACCAAGGATGAGTGTGAGGTGCTGATGAGCTGAAATGTCCATATTGAGAAGCAGAGAGTGGTAGGCTGAAGAGCTTTTATGTAAAATGATAATGTCTGCAACATCTCTAAGACATGTAAAATTAAATGTGTTTCTGAGAGAGAGCTAGGAAGTGTTTAATTTTTTACTTTAAAATAGCATTAGAATGATAACTGTGTCTCTGTGGTTTTACCACACTTCCTGAGCGGGGCCACCTTCTAACTACAGCCCAAAGAACCTTCACTCTGGCTTTGTCACTGAAAAACTGCTTAATCTCAAAACTGCCCCATTTGCATTTTCTGTGTAAATATTGTCATTTGTCTCCCTAAACACTGTGTTCCTCCCTCAGTCAGCACTGGAGTCTTAGCACGAGCTCACAGCACTTTTGTCCAGGTATATCTGAAGTGCCACACTTGACCTCAGCCTCCTGCTGTTCATAAAGCCTGTGCAGGTCACCTGACTGCGCTTCCTTGGAGGAAGATGAGAAGAGACCATGTTTCTTCGTGATGCTGCAATTATTTGCAAATCTGCCTCCTGCAGTTTGGATGTGCAGAGGCCTCAGGGCGACTGGCTTTGCTGGAGAACTGTGTCCATTTTAACCGCTTCTGCCATCACACCCCAACCTCCTCAGTGAGCGGGTGTGACCTGTTTGCTGGAGTTTGCAGAAGCTCAACTGGTGCCTCAAACATTCTCAAGGAAACGATGAGAATCCTACTGTAGACTCTTCTTCAAAAAAGAGTATAAAATAGTTTAAGATGTGTTTTGTTCTTCTGACTGAAAATCTTCCCTGAACATCTGCCTATTTCAGTGCAGCTAGAACCCTGCAGACAGTTTTAATTGGTCATCTCAGCTTAACTGGCTGTCATCTTATGTTGACTGAGGTTTACTTTTTTCTCTTTTAGGGTCCTCTGGGGCCTCCGGGACAAAAGGTAGAGTATACAAGAGTTCTGGGAAAGTAATTAGACGCCATTGCTCCCTGGCAGGAAGTGCTCCTGTAAGCCGCGCTGAAGTAGCTGGTCTGTTGTGTGTGTCCCACTTTCTGAAAACACCATCATGTAAAGTAGCACAAGCTTTCTAATCACCACCACTGTAGAAAATTCACAGTGTCCCGACTTTTGGAGCTGTATGCTAAAGCTGTAGCTTGTTGAATCTTTAATTCAAAAACTCAAAAAACCTTGAGATAAAACTGGAAATGTCAAGGGTCACGACATGGAAAATTGAATTCATGGTCTTGCTTGAATGTGTACTTGCCAGTGGCCACAGAACTGATCAGATCCGATGGTGTGTTTCTGCTTGGTTGGCAGTGTACGTGTCTGCCATCTTTGTCCCTTTAACCTGAGAAGTGACTTCCGGATTGTCCTTCAGCGTGCTCGACTGTGACGTCATGGTGGGAGGAGCTAGGGTGCTCAGTAGTCCCTCAGTAGTAACCGAGGGGTCAGCAGGTAGATGGCTCTGAGCCAACAGACACCACAAGGACCCCATTCCCTGCTCTCCACTCCCCCCAGCCTCCTCCCCTGCAACTTGAAGAAACTAAAGAAAGGAATTGTGTTCTAACAGGTGGAAAAGTGATTATTTTTTATCTTTTGAATCCATCAAAGACAGAGACTTTTTATCCCCCAAGCAGTGGGCATGTGGCATCTGTTGAAACATAATCCTACAAACCAAGCCAACGCCAATGAGTTGTGAGACAACTTGAGTGTAGGGACACTTTGTCCCTTACAATAACATCTCTATTAAGCATGGCGTGAAATCGCAAAGCCACCCTAATCCACATTCAACCAGGATCAAATTACTGCTCCAGGCTTCAGGAAGTCCTTTAATGACCCACTCTACAGCACTGAGATCCAAGGAACTTGCCATGTTAATGGCTTTTGCATAGAATTACTAAATTTAGAACAGTTTTATCATTACTGCTTTTAAAAACTTTTTCCCATTACTATTTAAGAAATTTAATATACGTGTAGTGAGGGGGAAAATCTGTTTTCTAGTTCTAGGCAAAGAATAAGCACATTGTATTTAAAAATGGTTTCTCCAGAGCCTAAAAAGGAGGCTGGGGAAAGGAGAATGACATCATGCTTGCTTTCTTCCTGTATCCACTTACCCACCGTGGACTTTCTTGGGGGCTCATTAGTGTTTCCAGTCTCACCTCATGCCATCCACACCCCACCATTCCTCTTGCCCAGTGCTCTGTGTGCCCATATTGGTGCACACACCTGCTTTGACCCTCCCTGCCAGACAGACACCGGCTAGTCCTAGTCTGCTTGTGACATTTGTAGCACCTGTTTGAGTGGACCATGGGAGGTACAGTCCAGCGAATGCAATGTCCTTCTGACAAGTCCCAAGAAAGCGCTCCAGATGTGAGATATTTGAGTTCCTAACATTGTTCCCTTGTGTAGTTGTGGGACAAGCAGTTGTCATTTCAAATAATTTTGTTTACATATTTAAAATTGTGAAATTCAAGAATTATGGTCCCTTAGAAACTTGTTCCTATTGGAACTAAGGCTCTGGATTTATTATGGTACTGGGCATGGAACCCAGGCTTTCTATATTTTTTATTTTGAGACAGGGTCTTGCTAAGATACACCTGTGATCCTCCAGCCTCAGCCTCACAAAGTGCTGGGATTACAGAGATAGACTACCACATCTGGCTTTTTCTTTAAAAAAAAAAAAAAAATTGACTGATACATTTTATATAGTGATAACACTCTACTTAAAGCCATTGGGATGTGTCTCAGTTTACAGTATCAAATTCTTTGAAATCATATTAAGTGTATTTTTAGGAGTGGGATTAAATTTTAACTCTAGTTTCTAAGAAAATTTAAAGGATCTGTCTACATTTTTATATATTTTAACATAGATCTGAAAAGCATAGGGTTACCATTTTTCTAGCAGAAGTTGTATTTTAGCATGATACCATTACAGCTGATAGAACTAGCATAATATAAATGTAGAGTCAAAATACTTTGTGATTATGATATCAATTTGGCTTAATGATGTGTCTCCTCAGGGTTCTCCTGGAGCACCTGGGATTCCAGGGGTGAATGGGCAAAAGGTGAGTTCATTCTGACGAAGGATCTTTTTGCAGCATTTGGGTGACAGTGCTGCTCCAGGGGTGGTGGCAGCAAGGAGCTCAGTGCTCACACCCACACCACCTAGTCTGGAAATGCAAGAGTATTTGGTGCAAGTGATCACAGCAGTTTATAGATGCGTTAGTCAGAAACTAAAAGTTTTCCATGGTAAGTAGTTTGACTTCATTACATTTTAGTAAGTTATACATGGAATATGTTTTGCGATCTCTCGGTGTCTCTCTCTTTCTGTGTCTCTCTCTGTCTATCTCTGTCTCTCTGTCTCTCTCTCTCTCGTACATGGGATAGGAAAATATTATATTTTACATTCATTATGACAAAGCATACTCTAGTTTCTTATGATTAAGCTAAAATGTATTTTTTCTTTGATTACAGAAATTCTCACAGAGAAAAATCCATTAAAATTTTCTGAATCAATAAGAAAACACCTTTGAATCCAGAAGCTCTTTCTAAGTAAAAAAAAAAAAAAAAATTAGGAGTTCAATAGATTTGCCAAACTGAGGAACTACACTTTGTTGTACTGTAATAATGAGAGGGGCAGTGAATTAAAACTTAACAAAAGGGCCGGGGATTTAGCTCAGTGATTCTAGTGCCTGTCTTGCAAGCACAAGAGCCCAGGTTCAATCCCCGGTAACCACATACAATACTGGGCATGGAGACCCACCCCAGCAGCAATCAGCACCACATACCACAGTGCTGGGCGTGGTCGCTCATGCCTATAATCCCAGCACTTGGGAAGCAGAGGCAGGAGGATTGCTGTGATGTGAGTTTGAGGCTGAGTTCAGGGCCAGGCTGAACCACAAAGCAAGACCCGGTCTCAAAAAATCTAAAAAAAATAAATAAATAAATAAATAAAATAAATTAAAATTTAACGAAAGGGCCAAAGACCCAGTACTTCCATCCCCCTCTCTGCATGCGTGGACTCATCCCCCCACACACACACACATTTACTGGCAGTACGCTCAGCCCTGGCCCCAGAGCCTGGTGCCTGTGCTGCCTGGAGCCCATACAGAGCACAGGAAAGCCTCTGTGGAGCTCACAAAGCCCAGGGCCAGGCCAATGCCCTCCCCGGAGCCAAAGGGCCGGAGTTAGAGACTTTGCTATCTCACTGGGAGATCTGGACCTGGCCCTGGGCATCCTGGGACTTGTGGGCTTATCCTCCTAGAATATCTAAATCCTGCCAAAGAGAACCAGCCTGCACAAGAGCCTTTCCATCAGGCTGCCCCTCTCTAGCAGGAAGACTAGACAACCATTGTCCCCCTGTGCTGAGAGGTATGTGAGTTCAACACTGGTGTTGAGCCCTTGGCCTCAACATCCCCTTGTCAGAGCTGACAGTATCTGTTCCAGCCTGATATGAGGTCAGTGTTGAAGATCAAGTCAGCAGATAGACAGGAAGCCCTCAACACAGTGTCTCTGAAACTTACTTCATTTCATATTAGTAAAATTCTGGAAATTTGATTAATCTGTGTTTAGGAAGAGGGTTTCTGTTTCCAGAGCTGCTGAGTTCCAGGTGAAATTAACGTTCTCAGCCACGGCTTACGGATCCCTTTGTCCCAAAACCACTCGCTGAGCCTTGAGCTACTGCTCTCCACAGCTCCAGCACCCTCTTGGGAAGTCGCACATCTGTTCGCTTCACAGATTTTGCAAAGGATAGAAGTTTACCTCTGTGCAGATAAGGGATAGAAGTGTCAGGCAAGATTGTCAAGGTGTCCATTCTGAGATGGATTTGAGAACAGCAGACCTCACGTTGCTTTTTAACACTGGTAAAAAACAAAACCTCTATGCACCTACTCTGCTTCCCCCTCCCCCCCTTTTTTTTCCTTTTTTAACCTGGAGACAATCATGAAAATTTATAGAAAGAAACAAAGCAACTTTAAAACCACTTCATATACTCTTTTGAAGGCTGTGGAGTCTTTATTTTTGGAAGGAAATACGTAATTTCCTTAGCAAAAGAAAGGATGTGACATTTTCTTGTCCTAGTTATCAAGTTTAAGTTATAGTTCAAGAAAAGAGACCATTAATATTTGCAATTTTATATTTTGTTAGACATCTTTGCAGCATTTTAAATGTGTTTGCTCTAAAACTTGAAGAAATGAAATAATTTCACACTTTTGTGAAGGATTAAGCAGTTTGCTTCTCCTACTCCATAGCTCTAGGCCTAAAACTTTGTCTACAAAAATTCTCTTCATTCTGGTTATTATCATTGTAATAGTTGCTATATGATCTTTGGGAAAATACAAGAGGCCCCTTCTCAAGACAGAATTGGCCATCTAGACACAGAAAACAAGCTGTTTCTATGCTAAGAGCATCTGAAAGGCATCTTTATCTTTTACAATGTGTTTTTCCAAGAAGAGAGCTTATAATGATCTGATGAAATTTTTTTTAAAATATCACTTCAGTGTCCTAAGCTCTCTTGATAGAAGTGTTTCCTTCCACATTCCAGTTTTACTTTTTCCAAAGCAGTATTTTTGATACCTGGAGTCCCTTCTTCAGGTCATGGCTAAGAGAGGGCATCATTTCTGAGCCATCAGAAACAGGGCAAATAACCAAGAAGTTAATGCTTTTCTTCTCATGTTTGCAAAAAGAAAGCACTTGGCTTTCTCCTATACTGTTTTCTAGCTGCTCAGATTGTCACAGTCATGTTTGGCCTTGACCTTGACGAGGATCTTCTTTTAGATTCAGGGCATCCTGATCACTGATCTTTGCTTTGGTAACATCTGCTGGTCTTTCCACCGTGTAGGGAAAGAGACTTGTGCAAGCAGTAAGGTGGAGCTGCACTCAGCTCTGCTCTTTCTGGAATCACAACCTCCCAAAGGTGCCATGCATCTTTCTGTGACATGTGGGAGCCAGGGAGGGACAGAAAGAAGAACATAGTGTCCAGCCAGAGAGCGCGTACTTTGTGTCCTTGCTGGGCCGGTGACTTAGCTCTGTACCCTACGCATAAACAGACAGACTTTGCAGTGGTGGACAGAACCCACACAAGACCCTCAAGAATACTGCTCTGTAGCATAGTGCGTCAGGCTGTGAGCATCTCACATCTGCACCCTGGTTTACTCTGAGGCAAGGAGCAGGTGATGAGTGGCATTCATCATAGCAGGACCATGAATATGTGGTGTGACTAGAAAGGTGAAGCTGTTGCCAGTGCCTGCCACCGCTGCCGCTCTTCCAGGGTAGACTACATAGTTTGAATGTTAGTACCACAGACACAAGAAGAGACTCCTCACAGCTTTGCTTAGGCTCAGCTGGGAGTGGGCTCAGGCTCCCAGTTCTGGCACTGGATATTCGGTATCTCTGAAGGGTCCTCTCTGGGCTCAAAGGCTTCATTTGCAAAGGGAGAGCAAGGCTGTGCCGATTTTCTCCACGTCTCTTGGGAACGTTGAGTTGTGTTCCCTCTTCAGCCAACTCCTGGCATCTTCTGTTCACAGCTCTCAAAACCGTTTGTGCATAATTTGATCTTGTGTCCAGAGACAAAGCAGTTAGGGCAGGTGGAACGCGCATCTTGCCTGCAGACAGGAAATACCACTGCTGCCACCACTATGGCGACAGTACTGGATGCCAAAAGTATAAAAATAGCTTCTATAGCCTTCATGACTAGATCTTGATGGGTAAAGGTGTATTAACATTTTATTTGTGTCCTGTGACACACACAGACACATGCATCGAATACTTGTCTGCCAGGCAAACCACCCCCCTTCAGGTACATTAGAGGTCTGGACTAGTTAAAATAATTTTGTGGTAGTACTATTTTTAAACTTGAACCCTCTGGTAGAATTTATAGAAATTTTTATATTTTTACTTGCATATGTATATGTCGAGCTCTGAGAAGGTGTTACTCACCACCCTCTATTTTGTGCTCTGTCTGATTTTCACAGTAACTGGCACCCACAAGAGCTTGCTATCAGCATGACTATCTGTGAGAGAGGCACCCAGTCCCCAGTACCGGGTGGGTGCTAAGGAAGAAGCTAGCTGGGGACAGAAAAGCGGCTCACAAGAGTCTTTTCTATCTATCTATCTATCCATCCACCCATTTATTGTGGTATACGGAAAAGGGGTCTTTGCGCTGGGGTATATCTCCAGCCCTTCTTTATTTCTTTACATTTTGAGACAGGCCTTACTAAGTTTCCCAAGCTGAGCTCAAACTTGTGGTTGTCCTACCTCATCCTCCCAGACCACTAAGATTACAGGACTGTGCCACCACATCCTAATGAAAAGTCCAGTTCATACAGTTCTGGGTTCACATCTTTGACTCTTTGTTACTATAAAAATGTCAAAGATTTTCAGTATTATAAACAAATTATTTTGCTTATACACAAGCTGGACTTCTGAAACCTTCAGGTTGTAGGAATTCATTCCAGAACAAAAGGTTAAATATCCAATGGTCTTGTTTCATGTATTTTTCAAATACTTTTCTTAAATCTATTATTATTTTTAAATTCCAAGATATAATATGAATTAAAACTTGACGTTAGCTTGTCACCTAGACAGCTCTGTGGTTTGTAGATAGCATTAAATTTTTATCAATTTCTAGTCCAGGTATTTGGGATTCTTTTTCATCTCTCAGTTCTTCACTGACATTCACCTTCACAGCATTCTTTGAGGGGCATTTTTGCTGTGAGTATTTCTAGAGGTAGATAAACTGAAGCTTCAGCCTCCCGAAGGTCAGCTGGTGATGACTTCTTGTCCAGATTCCCTCCCTGGAATTGTGGATTTCTCTTTGCTGTCTCACCGCTATCATTTTGAGTCTGATTTTTGTTCCTGAAGGATTTTGGCATGCTGTGCGATTACTTCTTCTGGTCAGCTGAAATTTTTCTGGTAGGAGACTTCAGCCAAAGACTTGTCACCCACCTCTCCGTGGTAAATGCTCAGAAAAGCAAGCTGACTAATTCCTACTGTTGATGAGGTTAGGAACTGCAGCTGGCAGTGCAGGCTGTGCCTGAAGAAGCAAGAGAATGTGCCCTGGGAGCTGTCGGCCAGGAAGGAAGCCACTGCTCTGCCGTGTGGTCAAAAGGACTGCACGTCACAGCAAGTCCGACTCACTAGACCTTGTTACACTTCACCTATAATGTAGGGAATCTTCCATTTTAGGTGATTCCCGGAGCTGGACGTTGGGTGTAGCTGACTGTTCCATCCTCAGAATCTCCCAGGTCACAATGCTCTCTCCAGTGTTCTGGATCTTGTCTTGTAAATACTAAGCACTGGCTTGAACCCTTTTCCTCCTTAAGAGGTGATATTTACATACACAGAGGAGTCTTCCGTGGCCTCTCTCTCAGCAGGTCTGGGAAGTACCTTTGGAAAAGTACTACTGTGCTGCATCCCACCCCTAGGAAGGCTCCCTCATCTTGTGGGTCCAGTCCCTGGGTGTGCACCCCTGAACTGAGGGTGCAATGCAGTGCAGCTGCCACAGGCAGGCCAGCTGTGGTGCCGGATGCAGCCCCAAAGCTCCTCCTGGACATGGCACTGGAGAGAGGGGAGCACTTGGAGGGTGAACTGGGGCCTAGCAGGGGAAGGGAAACCGGGACCCAGCAATTCCACATGCCACTGCTCAGCCTCACACTCACATAAACTCCATTTTAGCCTTTTTCTGAGTCCACTGTTAAGTCTTAGCTTTCTCTCTACATTTCAATTCCTTTCTTCAAATTCTATCCTCAGTAATATCAAAAGCATCAAAAGTGTCGGCCAGCAGAATTGTTTCTGAAGTAAGCTTATGCTGTAACTTTACTGATACACTGTAGAGATTTGTAATTTTTAAGCACTTAGTTTTCTTAAAAAGCTATAAAAATGGTTTGGCTACTAGATTCAATTTAGTTATTCCTTAGTGCAGCACCACCATGCTGTCTGAGAACGTGTATTGAGCTAAGCTCCTGGCTGAAGTCCTCGTGTCGCGTTAGAGGTGTGAAGCCTCCCTGGGGGAGCAAGGCCATTTCTCTGAGGCATAACTAACGGTCCAGGCCAAGGTTTCCCATTTCTTCTTTCACCATGATACATGGAGAGATGGAAAAGAAAAGGAGTGAGCTTTGGCTGGAAAGCGAAAGCGAGGAAGTGATCTGCCCAGAGAGGCTGAGTTTCCAGGACGGGCTGGCAGGGAAGAGGCAGGAGAGAGAAGCCAGGAGATGCCGCATGCTGCTCTGCTCTGTGCTCGCCGGGCCACCCTGAGCTGCTGATGTCCACAGGAGTGCAGCTCCTGAGCGACGGGCAAGGGCTGCCCTGCTCCCCTGGTCTGGGACGTCTAAGAGTATAGACATGGGCAGCAGGCCTGTCACGTTCTCCGTCCCCTGCCTGCCCCTGTTCCGGAAGTCACTTTCCTCTTCTGTTTGGATTAGTTGTTTCTCAAAATGCATTGCTAGAAAAAAATCTACTTTGACAAGATGAGTGTAAAATTATATTACAGTAAAAATGCAAAGCTGTGACCGGTTTTAAACTCCCGCGGACAGAATGGAAATCTGTTGTGGCTGAAGGTGTGCTGAGCAGCGTGACTGCAGAGTGACCTGCTTCCCTTCAGCGCTCCATCTTGGAGGGGAACTGCATTCCTTTCTATCTTTGCATATTCTTCCAAGTTGCCCTTGAATTGCAGCACTTGAAATAATTGTAAAAGCCTTGAGTGATGTTTTGTATTAGAGTTCTAAAGAATACTTGGTTTAAAAAAAAAAAAAAACCTGAAAGTGGCCAGCCATGTTTCTTAAAAGTCAGTCCAACTTACTTTCAGCTTAAATATGGAAATGGCCATTTGGGAATAATATACCGGGAATGGCCTTAAAATTTAATGTATGGAAGAGAAAACCCCATCCATCTACCTGAAGTCGGGATGTTACCTGCTGCTTTCCTTTATCACCACGCACAGTGTCCTCTGTGCTAATAAATCTGAAATGCATTCAGACACAGCAGGCTGGGTTGTCCGAGACACAGGAGCGTCACCTCCCTCCCACACACACGATCAGCCTCCTGCTCTTCTCTGTGCCCGGTACTTGCATGTCTATCTTGTGATGTCATGTGATACCACTGGAACTGTATGTGAACAGAACTCATGATCTTTTTGGTCTTCATCCACTGGAATACCCTGAGACACTGTGTGATGGGTAGTTCATTCTTCATCTTTGATGTCTCTCTGTCCCTCTTCATGAAGTATAGAAAACTTTCTTCAGAAAGTTTCAGTCTCAACTGAATGCCTACTTCAGTTGTATCGATTTACCTTTTCTTCCCCTCGCATAAAGTTCTTCGGACACAAGTGCCTG
>PVIR01028518.1:0-21904 GCA_004026965.1 Petromus typicus | reverse complement strand
GCAACCAGTACCACATACCACAGTGCCGGGCGTGGTGGCTCACGCCTGTAATCCCAGCACTCGGGAGGCAGAGGCAGGAGGATTGTGATGTGAGTTGGAGGCTGAGCTCAGGGCCAGCCTAAACCACAAAAAAAGCGAGACCCTGTCTCAAAAAACCTAAAAAAAAAAAAAAAAAGAAAAAAAGAAAAAAGAAGTAAATGGGTTTAACATCGTGCCTCTTCTCTTTTCTGTCTGTATGACCTTGGAAAGTTATTTAACCTTAGCCTCCATTTCCCACTGTAACACTTACAAATACATAAATTTTTTGAGAGTTCCAAATGACACAGCATTGCACCAATCATTTAGCAGAGTCGTGGTGTCTTTGGTTAAAACTGGTGGGTGACAGACATACGTCTTCTTACACGCTCCACACATCCTCCCCTGCTGCCCAGCATTCCCCAACTGCGTGGTGCGTGTTCTGACTTTTATCCTTCTCGCACCTGACATGTCCTTCCTATATCTCTGCTCATTCTAGAAGTAGGGAAATCATTGCCTTTTGCAGTTGAACGCTCAGAGTCGCCAGAGAATCTCCAGGCTCCATGGTAGGTCAGGGTAGTGCCGCGGTTTGGGGTTTTTAACCAGCCCCATGTGTGGCTGCGTGCTGCTCTGCGGGCCGCTTTTAGAGGAGGGCCACTGAAAGATGACCCACCTCCAGCCTGACGTTTGTGCAGTCATGTCCACGGCCCCTAGGCGGATGGCCTTCTCCTTTTCTGGCTCTCCAAGCACGTTGTGTGATGCTTCCAGGTCAGCACTTAGCACTTAGCAGCTTTGTTGTGCGGCCCTGTTTGGTCTGTTCAGTCCTAACTCAGCTCCTGACTGGCTCCGTGCACATCTTCCGAGAGCTGCCAGCACAAGCACTGCCGTGTGGATGTCTCCAGCCAGTGCCCAGCAGATGAGTGACTGGATGAGAAAGATAAAATGATATCTCCGGTCAATAACATTGTCTTTACATGAACATTAACTTGGACTTAAAACTTAAAACTAGTGGATAACATGGGAGATGGTAGGCATGTAACTTATCCTCAATGGTCATAATGTTTTCTTCTTTTAAAAATGCATCATAGAATACAGTTTAGATGATGGATTCTTTGGGATGACCTGGCTAATCTGGGGAGTCCCTGAACAGACCACTGGGCATACAGAAGGAGCAAATCAGCTTTTACTAGTCTGCAACTTCAAGAAATTAAAATCTCCTCTAAGCCTTTGAACAGAAGATTTTTATATCTTTGTGTTTCTGTGGGAGGGGAAAGAGCCCTCTATCTAAGTGCAATTGTATAGGCAGAGGAGTGGTGAATGGGGGAGCGGGAAGAATGGCAGGATTTTCCGAGATCACCTTGCTCTAGTGAGTTTCCATTACAATAGTGACTATGATTAGAATGTATTTTTCTCAGTGAGCATAAGTACACAGTGAACCCACAGCTGCCCGCTTTTCCATGGGGAGACGGTTTCCATGTTAAGGACAACGTGTATTTCCACAGATCATCAAATAAATGCATGATGATTGGTTTTTCAGATTATGAGTCTAACTTGGTCACTGTTTAAATGGGGCCTCCGAGTGACTCGGAGCTTGTAGTTGAGTCCCCTGCACCAAGGCTGCAACCAGCACGTCCCGGAGGAGGTGCGGGGCTGCAGCCTGTGCGCATTCTTGCTGGTGGGACGCAGGCAGTCGCCGCCAGTGGTGGGCTTGTTTGGCTCATCTTGGGCCGTTTATTGGACAGTTTCGACTTTGATCCTGTGGAGGGACTGACATTCCGTTTCTGGAGAATTTTCCAAGTCTAAAATCCACTCAACGGAAATGGAAGAGTAACTCTGTTATCAGTAGCTGTTCACTACTCTATACTTACGTCCTTAGGAAACATTAAAGAATTTTCCTGTGTATTGACAATTAGATAGTTAGATATAGAACCTTTGAAGTAAGTTCTAGTCTCCTGTGAGTCTGACAGCACAAGGTGGAATCATTAATAAAAAGGCAGAAATGAGACTTAGAGAAGCTGAGCTTGGCCTGATCCGTGCTGCTCTGGGTAGCAAAGACAAACACCCCCAGCCTGCCATGGTTGTATTCAGTACCTCGGGAGCAAGAACAGTAAGGGGTCACTCAAACAGCAGTAGTTTTGGGACATCAAGAGTAGCAAATGTAACAGGTCAACCGGTCACTCAGAGGGCAGTGGGTAGGTCATACATCCTAGAAGAATGAGGAGTGATGTAGGTGAAGGTCCTGGTGTAGCTCTGCTCTGGAGCATCACAGCGCCATTACCACTGGGGTCTTTGTTGCCCCCTGAGGGGAGGATAAAGAGTCAAGTCCTCAGCTGGGGTAAGTCAGAGCTGGCCTTCCAGTAGGAAAGCTCGGCCCAATCAGAGTCTGATTGTGCAATTATTTCTCCCAAATAGGATTGTTCCCAACATATTGTGAAGCTTTCTCAATTCTTAACTCCAGATCCTCACTGTAACTATGACATTCCTTTAAAAAAGTCATTTGAGGAAACTTAGCAATGATTTTTTTTTTTTTTTTTTTTTGAGAAATGGTCTCAGTGGGAAAAAGCTTTATACCTTTCTTTTCTTTTTTTTTTTAAATTTAGTGTCTGTTCTGCTGGTGTCCAATATTAGTTTCAGAGTAAACAGTGTTTTCCGAGACTGACAAGGACACCTGCTCTGGGAATGTGGCCAGTGGCCTCTCAGATGGACTGCTGCCCCGCAGCCACCTCCCAAGTCAGTTAAGAGGTTAGCATTCTTTCTGTGTGTGTGTGTGCACGCTGCTTTGGAAGCCAGTTCAGGTTCCACTGATGAAACTGTACGTATATGCTGGGTCTGCTGTCTCAAAGGGCACAGCGCTGTCACTTTGGGGGCAAAGTGATCTGTCATGTCAACAGAGGCACAGTGGCTAAGCGGCTGGGCTTTGGGGAGAGGTGGGCAGCTATGCTGAATCTAGCTTTCTCAATTAAGCTGCAAAGACACAGGAAACTTTTAATGTAGAATTCCTTTATGAAGTTGGAAGCGTACGTGGTGATTCTATTTGAGTTCTTAAAGTCTTACTGGTTTAACTGGGTTTATTTTCTTCACTCCTAAAATAGTAGTTGCATGTAGGGGGGACTGGGGACCATTTCTGTTTTGCAAAATGGACTGTAATTATATCAAGTGCATGTGCAAGAGCGAAGGCCTGTTTAATCACACACCCTCTGTGAACATCGCCATGAATAAGAAAAAATACACTGAGAATCGAAAATAATATATGCAAAGTAAAGCACAGCTGAGGGAAAGGAACAAGCTGGACTTGGACCCTCCGCCATTTGTGGTTAGCATTCATAGACTTCAGAGGTGTAAATTTAGTCTCATATCCAAGTGACTTCCATTTAGAAATTACTAATATTGATAGCATTAATATTTTAAAAATCTTTTATTTTTTCCATAAGTTTTGATGAAGGGCTGTATTTTTCAGATATGCACATTTAAAAAAAGTAATATTTATGGTTCTCACCTGATTAAATTATTTTCTGATCTTCAGACAAATGCTGTAACTCCAAGTGGTTTTATGGAGAGCACGTCCTTCACGTCAATTCTAACTCTTTCCTACAGTCATTTAAAGATATTTCTCAGGACAAAAATAAAGGGTAGGATAATATCAGAGGAAATGAAAAATATCATATTCTAGTAGCAAAGGTTTTTCACAAAAGAGTTGTAATTATAAAGGTACACATTTGTCAAGCTGGCATTAGCATAATTATCACAGATTGATATTTTTGGGTTTGCTTTTGTATCTTTGTGGCAGTTTCAACTTACAGAAAGGTTTATTAGATAGTGATACATTCAGTGGTAAGAAATTGCTCTGTAGATGCTGTCTTCTCACAGCTGGGGACCCACTGTGCAGAATGCGGAGATTACAGCCTGTGCTCCTGGTTTGAGTCTCTCCATTTTGGACTTCAGGGTACCCTCTGGCTCACCCCAGAGTGTGACCGTAAAGTGGAACAGAGACATAAGGCTGAAGACAGAAGGAAAAGCAGTACCGGCATGTCAGAAGTTAGCTGTTTGTGTGAGCATCTTTCTCCGGGGAAGTTATCATGGCTTTGGTCCCCGAGTAGGGGCAGAAGCAGGACTTCCAGTGTAGCTGTTGGGATAGGACGTGGCCACTGTGGGTGTGTGCAGCATGCAGCATCTGCTCCACGTCCAGAAGAATGTGTGGGCCACATTTCCGTTGTGGAAAGCGTTTGGCATCCATGTCCTGGATGGGCCATCCTGAGCAGCGCATGGGAAAGCCCTGGTGTCTCGGTAAGAAGGTGCCGGTCCTTGGAATGCAGTGCAGAGGACCCTGGGTTGGAGTTCTCCAGAGTTTGTAGACCCTCCTCCTTTCAAAGACCAAGTTTGTTCTTCATACCCTGTGGGTGCCTGTCCCTGGAGGAGGCTGCTGAAGACCCTGTGCTTCTGTTGGAGAGATGAGAAAGTCTACTGAGTGGCAGGAGTGGGGAAGTCACTACTGAGATGGCCCAGGAGAGGGAAAAGCAGTTTTAATGTTAGATGCAAACTTCGCTTTCCTCCAGTCTCTAACACAGGCTCAAGATGACGAGCTGCTTATTCGGTAACTGTGAGGCGCTGCTCCGGAGGAGCGGAGCCAGGTCTCCGGAGAGGCCTGCCCAGGGTCATGGCCTCACTTTTGAGGGGACTTGTCGCTTGGCCCTGTCGCACAGATTTTAATTTCTTGTTTGGAGAAACTCATTGTGAGTCTTGTATCCCTGGATAAAAAGAAGAATTTCTAGCTTAGAAGGAAATTACAGATCTCTCTCTTAATTAAAAAATACCTTTATTAATATATATAATTCACATACGATAGATCCCATCATTTTCAGCAGTCCATCAAGTCCACTGGCTTTGAGTGAGTTTCCAGAGCTGTGCGGCCCTCCGCAGGACCTAAGTTGAGAATACTTTCATTACCACAAAAGAAGGTGTGTACTCAGTAGCAGTCACCCCTTGCTGGGCTTCCCGTCCCTGCCCCTGGAAAGCAGAGAGGACCTTTTTGATTCCATGGATTTGCCCATTCAGAACATTTCTTGTAGGTGCACCATGTAGCATGTGGCCTCTCGTAACTGCCTCTTTCACTTATTATAATACTTTCAGGTTCATCCATGTGCTTGGATAATAACGTGTTGATGTAGAGGCCTGTGTCACCATTCAGAGGTTGCTCGACATAAGTAGTTTCCACTCTTCGCACACTATGAATAACCCTTTGTGAACATCTGTGAAGAAATTTTTGTGTGGAGACGTTCTCACTTCTCTTTTGGTAAACCTGCAGGGGGCCGCAGGGCATGTGGAGGCTGTGCTGACGTGTTTGGCGGAGTTGTCGCGCTGTCTTCCAGAGCCTCGTTACTGCTTCCCAGGGCCCCGGCGCCACGGCCGACTCCTCTCCCTCCACCGGCATCTACGGCCTCGTGTTCTGAAGTGTTTTCTCCTGGCTTTGACCTATGTTCCTTAGTCACTATAACAATGTACATTTTTGTTGGTCTTTTGTTATCTTTGGAGAGATATTTCACAATGGGGTGTTTTCTAGTAGAGTTACTTTTTATTTTAATACAAGTTTTTTTATATATTGTGGGTACATGTCTTCTATTAGGTAAATAAAGATATTTATTAATATCTGCCGTGTTTTATAGGACTTTGTCTCTGTCTCTGAAATAATTATTATTTTTTTTAATGGAAAAAGCTTTCATTGAAAAGTTAGAGCTGATATAGGCAAAGCTGTCATTGGAGTAGTGGAGGGGGTACGTTCTGATACTGGGGTTCAGATGGGCCCCTTGCAAAGGCAGGAGGCCCGTTTCCAAGGACGAGCTGGTGAGATGGAGTCTGGTTGATTGTTACCTCAGCCCTGGTGCGGTAGTCCTGGAATCCTCATGGTGGAGAGATGTTTCCTTCCCAGGACGAGGCTGCCTCTGTCGTGGTCTTTGTCGTGTGGGGCTCTGGATTTCCTGGAATCCAGGTGACCACGGGTTAGGACCACGGCTCCAGGTTTCTGGGTGCAGCTGATGCTCCTGTGAACCTCCTGCCTTGCTGCCCTCAGTCAGAATTCTGCAGCCTGTGACCCAGCACCGTGACTTCCATTATATTTCCCAGACGAGTACTTCTCAAACTGGTGAAGGACTGCTTTCTTTTTGCTTTGGTTTCTTTTCTTTTTTTTTTCTTCAAATGATCTTATTTGCTTTAGTTTCAACTCTACTAGATATCCGAAATGTGAGTTTGTATCCTGTAATCAATGAATCTTAGAAACTAAGGAGGTTAAGAGCAGGACAAATTCACTGACAGGAGAGCTTCCGTCAGAGAGACAGGAGGGCTGGACGCCGGGTGCTCCGAAGGAAATGTTTTCCAGATCGTGCTGTGTAGGCCAGGGAAACAGAGGCACAGCCTTGTTGACAGAATGCTTGATGTCAGACAGGAGCTGAGCTCTTTGTGTGAAGCACACGACCACTGGTAACAACCCTGGAGGGTTGCGCTGCCCTCATATTCAGCAGCAAAGGAACCAGGGCTCCCAAGAAGGAAGTAATTTGCTTGACACGACTTAAATAGTGGAATAATTTGCAAATAAATAGAAAAAACTGTTTGCTTAACTCTGTTTCTCCTTTAATAGCTGTTTGAGTGAAATCAGTGTCTTGAATGATTCTTATTGTACTAATCTGTAGACTAGATTATATTTGGTAAATATATATTATCATCCTATTTCCGACTGTTATAAATAACAGTGTGTTGAATATTTTAACTCTTATTTGATAAATTTTTCCCTCTCCTTCCCTCCCCCCTCTCTTCCTTCCTCCTTTTCTTCTTTCTGCCCCTTCTTCTGCCCTCTTTATTTTATAAGTATTTATTTATCCTTGCTATGTTCTCAGTGCTTGGATAAAGTCGCGAATGGAGTATACTTTAGTGCTTGTACTCCAGCTGGGAAAACAAACTACAAATAAGGAGATACGAGTAAAATTAAAATTAATTTGGAATAACTTCATGCTAAAGGTGACAAGGGTGATGAAAGAGGAAGAAGAGTGAGTGGATGGGCAGGGTGGGTTTGCTTGCCGCGGGAGTCACAGGGCACGGAGCGCCAGGCACTCACCCCGGGGAGGGCTGTGCTTCTGTGATGGACAGAAAGAAGACCGCGGCCTCAACTTCCTTTCTGTTTGGCAGCAAGGGGATGGGAGCCATCACTCTGAGGCATAATTCATGTAAGAAGAGCGCTTGTCCTAAATGGAATCAAAAACATTAACGCAGTCTGTGAAAATGTGAAATGTTTGCATCCAGTCGTGCGTAGGACGCGCTGGCCTGTCTGGAAGTCACAGTGTCACGTACAATGGTGGGAAGCAGCTCAGGCTGGGACTCCTTGCCGTTGGCTGTCTGTGTAGCTGCATCTCATGCTTATTCATCTGCAGGGCTACATGACAAATACCGCAGACCCCGAGGTTGGATGGGGTGTTTGTTTTGTGGTCCTGAGGAATCAGCTCAGAGCCTGAGTTACGTCTCCTCCTACCTCCCGTTTCAAAAACTATTTTGAGACAGGGTCTCACTACGTTGCTGAACGGCTCATGCTGGGTTCCAACTTGTGATCCTTCTACCTCAGCCTCCCAGAGTGCTGGGATTATAGGCTTGTGCCACTACGCCTGGCTCAGGCTGAGTGTTTTAAACAACAGAAACTTGTTTCTTTGGTCTTCTGGAGAACTGGAGCCTGTAATCAGTTTCCAGAGCCTCTGCTCAACTTGTAGACAGTGGTCTGCTTACGGAGTCTCCTCATATCTTCCCCGATCCCCCAAAGATGAGTGTCCTAATTTCTTCTTCTTACGAAGACAACCATTACACTGACTGGGGTCTCTCCCAGTGACCCTTTTTAGTCTTAATTACCTCTCTAAAGAGGCTAAATCTAAATACAATCCTAGTCTAGGCATTGGGGAGTTAGGGATTCAATATGCAAGTTTGGGATGATAAATTCAGCCCATGGTGTTAGGGAACAAAATAGTTTCTACATTTTAGAGTAGCTTTAAGAATTAACTGAAGTAATATAGAAATCTTCCAAGCTATAACCCGAAAAGCTGAGTCCCGGCAGACGTGCTGTGGACAAGTACTGGCAGCGTCAGCTGCGCCTGCGTTGGGAGGTGTGGACAGTCTTCTCTTGGGATTGAGCTTCTTCATGTTTGCTCACAGTGCCGGAGACTGAGCCTTTGCATGTCAGGGGTGCCCTCCCTGGCTGAGGCACACGGCTAACTGCAACAGATCATGTTACAGATATTTTATTTTCATTTATCATTTTTCAAATGTGTACCTGTCCCTTGGATGTTCTTTGTCCGTTACAGGTGCTCAGCACATTACCTGCACACTTCTCTCGTGTCATGCTCACCTTTATCTCTCCTACCTAAATCCTGGGTTCCATCTGCAGGCATTAAGCCTGCACGTGGAGCGAGCACTGAGTTTCCTTGTGCGGCCACCGTGTGAGTTGGTCCTAGGAGTCCCTGGAGTTCCACGCACGTAAATTTTGGACCATTGCCTTTACTTTTGCACATACCAATCTTGGATGCCAGTGAACCTTTCAGCATCGCTTCCCAGCAACTATACCTTAGTTTTCTGGAATTTGGAGAGGAGTCCAATGGGGAAGTCCCCTTTGTCTTTAAAATCTAACGTGCATTTCTGAATTTACCATCCTGATGTGGACTAGGTTTCTTTCCCACCAAATGTTTCACTTCTGAAATCCTCAGACTTTGCATCAAGGTGTGGAATGGATCTGGGAAACCCTTTCTGGCCTCAGAGTCCGCTGATGTCACTGTGGGGTGGAGTCTCCTGACATTTCTGTAAAATTTTCTTAAATAGATGAGGAAAAACCGGCAAGAAATATGAGTAAAGGTTAAAGTCAGTTGTTAAAGGACATTTACCAGACTGAGAGTTTGAATCATAGCAGAAGTGTGTCTTTGCTTGTGCTATGCAGTTAATAAAAAGATGTGTTTCTAAAAAATAATTCTCTATTCAGCCATAGAGAAAAACAAACTAGAGGCATTTATAGCTAAACGGATGTACCTTCAGGCCATACTCTTAAGTGAAATGAATAGAATATATGTGTAATTACCAAATTGTTTCTTTGATATGAGAAATTGAAAGTGTAAATGTGGACCAAAATGTATGGTAGATACTGTGAAATAGGAAGAAAATGCTCAACAGGGAAAGGGAACTAGGGAGAGGGTATGGGGGGAGGTAAGAGGGGAAGAGAGCAAAGAAAAAAACCCTAAAAAATTAGAGACAAAGTTTATGTAAATAGGAAAACATAAGAAGTAATACATATCATGTACAGGTATGAATTCTCAATAATGAATGTAATCATAATGTATTCTTAAAATATACCAATAAACCTAATGCATAAAAAATAAAAAAATATAATTTAAGAAAAGAAATTTTTACAAATGCCATTTTAATTCTTTAATTGCCATCACATACTGGTTCTGGCAGAAAACGGAGGCAGAGCTAACTACCATTGAGCTGCCCAGTTAATTTTTATTTTAGTCACATAATATTTTTAAAAAGAACTCTGAAAACATCTGTCCCACTAGAAAGATGAACTTTATCTCCTATGTCAGTATTTTGTTCCCCATGGAATAGAAGAGCATCAGTTTTTTTGTGAAAGAAAATTTTACTTTTATTCCATGATATTCCATGGACAGAAATAGGGACCACCCCTTGACAATGTGTTGTGTGTTTATATAGTTTAGATTTGTTATTCAATTGCTTTCTTTTAAAGCAGCATTTTTTTTTAATTGTTAATGCAGTGCATATATGTCTTCACTACCAGGGGCAAACTGGATTTTGAAGAACTAAGCTGTTGATTCATGTGTGCTTTGTGACTATCATATTAGTCCTTTACTAACTGATTTATTAGGTCTATCTGCTAAATATGTTTTCTTTTTCACCAGGTATTAAGGACTTCTTTGACAGTAGCTTTTTTGTATATGTCTTGGTGGGTTCAGGTAATCTAACCTGTTGGGTAATTCTCCCGTTTAAGAGATCGCTTTTATATTCAGTGACATTTATCACTATCTAAGGCCAGCTGCTTGACTTCTGTTGAGTGCTCTGTTTATGGGGTTTGATCTATAAATGGAAACACTAGCTAACCAGAAATTATCGCCAGGGCTTCCTGATAGTGTCCTAGGCACTCACAACTTGGAATGTCCAGCAATACCCGACATGTAAGCATGTCAGATCATCTTCTACACAGAGTCTGAATCTCCGTTTCTCTCTCTCTTTCTCTCCTCTTTCAACATGGAATTTGAAAAGCATGAAAAAGACAGCTTACCAAGCAAGAACTTAGAGGACAGTCTGACGGTAAGTCCTGTGGGATTTGGCCTAAACAGATGCATAGTGTCATTCACACAGTGGAAGAGCAGCAAACAGATTAGTAGGGTTGGACCCGCCATCCTTTCTTGCATGTTTTGCTAGTCAGTAACTTTAAAATTTAAAATTAATGGATCTACTAGTTTTCCTGAGAGCAATAGAATGCTATATAAAATTTCTTTCTAGAAAACAGGCAAGTTTGGTTTGGTTACCTCCATTTAAAAAACTGAAGTCCTTTTGTTGTGCTTGTTCTTGTTGTTTTCTGGTACTGGGGATCGAACTCAGAATCTCACGTTCGCCAGGGAGGCGTGGGTCCTGGCCTGTGGGATTCTTTCATTTTGAAACTTTCTTGTGATTGTCCCAATACTGGACTGGAAGATTGTTTGACTTGTTTGATTGGTAAAAGCTCAGTGAGTGTTCCAAGTACAAAGTCTGGTGGAGATACCAGGAAAATTTAAAAATATCATAGAACCTTTTAATGTTCTATGTGGTAAGTTTAATGGAGTTTAACTGTAAAGTTTATTCTTCAGAAAATAGGGTCTTTTTGTTTGGTTTGCTGTACTATCGAAGTTGTAAAAGCAACTTTATTTGCTGCTAAGCATTTAGCTCCTAGGGGTGAGAGTGGCCCTTTATGTTCCCCGGATGAGACGCATTCTGCACCTGGGCACTGGGGCTCACCCATGGCTCCCTCACCAGGCAGAGGTGACTATGTCTGCACTTTCCTGTGGCTGCAGAGTTAACAGTAGAACGGGGCATGATTAACTGAATTAGCAACAGAAGAGTAGAAAGCAAAATCACATGGATTAAAATTAGGCATAATTTAGGGGAATGCATTGCTCAGGTGTCTGCAGTTGAGGTTAAAGATATTAAAGCTTGAAAAAAATGGGAAAAAAGAACCACACTGGATCAGAGACTCTTATGGTATACAGATATCTCAAGGTCTTAAAGATTTTTTTTTTTTGGTTAAAAATATAAGCTTTTCTTAAAGGATACAGGGCCTCATTTTGAATGTGAACTGTGTACAGCTGCTCCGGGTAGATGCATAACGCCGCAGACCAGTTTGCTTTTTGGTGTGTTGAAAGGTTGAGAACTGTGTAGCAAACCAGGGTTGTTGAATCCAGACAGGCCTGGAGCAAATTCTTCCTCTAGAACGTTTAGAACTTTAGGGTTCAGTTTAACCTTTCTGATTGTCGGTTAATTGCTAATAACAGAGGAACAGCCACACCTAACAGGCTTTAATAGGATTAAAAATGATAATGTCTATGAAATTTATAGCCTGAGCCTGGTTTCAGACTATTTCTTCTTAATTACTTTAAAGCACAGCAGGGTGTTGTAGGGTGGGCAGGGGAATGGGAAAAGATGAGAACTAAGACGTGTTATGTACTGGTACAAATTCTCAGTGCTGATTGTGATCATGATGTATATATCAAATATACCAATAAAATCAATTAATAAAAAATCCAAAGGTCATATATATATATATATATGTGTATATATATATATATATGTGTGTATATATATATATATGTGTGTGTATATATATATATATATATATATATATATATATACATACATACAGAGAGAGGGAGAGAGATGAGTTGCAAAGTGAAAAGAAGATGCAGATACACAAAGTGTAAAGGCTTAGTGCTTGTGAAGACCTTTCTAGAACCAGACAGGGACTACCTAAAAACAGGTGTGCAAAGTTGCCATGCTAGGTGGGGAATGAGGCCATGAGCTCCCTGGAAATCTCTTACAGGAAATTTTGCGAGTAAACTCAGAGGGCCCGGGCCCAGGGCGCAATGTGAACATGATCTCTTCTTCCGAGTGATTTGATGTATTAACATTTCACTTTCTGGAAGATCAAACACTGCGCAGGCCCCACCCTGGAACACAACTGTAAATCTACGAGCCGGCAGAACACGTCTCCTGAGAGGAGACTCCCCTCACAAAACTCTCCAACGTTTCTCTGCAGCGGACGGGAGGGAAGCAGGCTGCTCATCTGAAGGCCTGAGAACGTCGGGCCGCGGAGACTGGGGGCGTCTGGCGCTCGGTTTCGGGGGGCGTTGGGGGGCGGGAAATAGCGACCTGACTCAGCACCTTCTGAGTGGGGCAGTCCCGAGGACCCTCACTGCCTGCAAAGGCTAGCTCTTTTTCAGTATTTTCTGGTGTGAGTTAGAAAATATATATTTTTGAATTTTTATATATAAACCGAAAATATATATTTTTAAATTTTTGGATGTATATATTTTTGAATTTTTGAATGTATGTAGTTTTGAATTTTTATTTTCAATAAAAATTTACTTAAACACTGGCTGTTTATGTGGATAAAAACCTAAACAAGTCATAGAGTTTTGTTGTCCTTGTTGATATCAATGTATAATTGATATTATACATTGGTATTATACATTAGTATCAGTGTTTGCTTAAAATAGTTTAAATGTATTTTTGTGGCACTTGTTCAAAAATTATTCAGTATATTTAAGATAAATATTAAAATTTGTAAAAGTTGAAAATATTTTTTCCATTAAAAATTTAAAGATGTGTACATTATGGTATTTTTGGGTTATAATCTGTATGCTATTTAAAACTAAAGCTGTATTTTTATAAGGAACTTTGTCATGAACAATGTTGCACAATCAGGCAACATGCCTACGTGGCTTTATATGAAAGAAAGCCAGTGTTTACAGTAAGATTGTAGCAGGGAAATGAAATTAATTATCTATAGAATTTCAAAATTCATCAGTTTATTCTACTCAAAGAAATAGATAAAGATAAATCTGACTGTACTCTGGGTGAATAAATATTTATTTTTGTGCACTTAGTTTTGTTTTACCCTAGATCTACTATTTGGCCACTAAAGGTAAAGATTCTTGGATGCTGAACATTTTTTTACATCTACCATCAATAAATGATCAGAAAAAAAGAGGGCTGAAAACCTTTAAAGAGTTTTACGTCTATAGTATCAAATTAAAGTTCTCATTCACTTAATATTATGCCAGTTTTTCAAACATGGATATGAAGAATCAATTAGCACTGAAGTGGACATTTCCATCAGTTGGAAAATCAGCTGCTTAACCATGTTGGATATTTCAGTCCTTGCTTATGTGAAATAAAAATACATAAAAGCTAACTTTTGTTGAGTTATGGTTAGAGGGCAGAGGAATGAGAGAAACTATTTTGCAAAAATATTTCAGTTTCCTTATTTCCGCAATAATCAGTGCTGGCATAACTGGTATCGGAATGAATATTTTGTTTTTCCTGTCATGCACTTCTAAAACTGTGGTCCCAGAGCTCTGATTTTCACCCCCTATAGAAGTGACCCCTGGATGGATAGCCTTTAGAACTCTGATTTTCAAATAGCTCAACAGATATCAGCTGCGGCCCGTGGTCTAGCTATTCAGGAAACACACGGAGTGTGCGACGCGCTTCCTGTTCTTCCGAGGCTGCCGCTGCGCTTTGACCTCCTAAAGGCCTTGCCGGGGATCTGGCGTGCCCAGGCCGGGCTGCCACGCCGTGCGCGCTCGTGGGCAGCACAAAGCGGGTGCTCTGAAGGGCTAGTTCCCGGGATCAGAGCTTAGAAGTGACGCGCTGGTGTGTGAATTAACAGCCTGACCACTTCAGCCCACAGGCATTTGCAGGGTAAGTAACATTATGTAAAACAATGAACAAAACAGAGGCGCCACTTATATCTATAACATAAAGTAATTTCTGGATAGTTTTTAAAAAGTACCATTTCTATTTATTATGAATTAATAATGCAACAAATTCTTGTTTACTGTCCAAACTACTTTTCTTTTAGATTATTAAATAAGTGCAGCAACAAAGAACCTCACATTAATCTTCTATTGAAATTCAAAATGAAAAGAAACTCTCCATGGGTTACTATAGTATGAATATTCACGTACTTCAGGGTATTCTGACAATAATAATGATTTCTTTCTCTAAGAGATGATAAGAACAAACAGATCTCATGCATAAATTAATAATTTTTCTAGGGTTAATATAATAGGCCCTGAGAAATTTTATTGTTCCAAGCAATGAATGTCCGATAGTATCACAAAAATAATGATAGTGAGAAGTGTATATGCTTCGGCTAATTTTATAATGGGACTTGGTAGGAGCTAGGAGCAATAAAGGTAGAAGTCAATTTCTGAGTGTCAAGAATATTGCCTCCTCGAGCAGTTATTTTCTAAGAAAGAAAATATGTCATCTCACAGTTGGGAACTTTAACAGGTGACATATGATGTAAGAAGCTGAAAACTTTTAAGCAACAAATTTTAATTTGAAGATGAGGTGATTATTATGTTTTTTTATTTTTAAGTATTATGAAAAAATGACATTTTAGTACTTTGGAAATATTCTAAGTATATAAAATATTGTCATCCCAGTTTCTTACACAGCCTTTTGGTGGCAAGTCTAAAATTGCTCATCACAATGTCTTACAATGGGAGAGACTGCAAAGTATTTTACATAGTACTGCATTTTACTCTGTTGTAGTACTCATCTACTTTTCTTTTAAGTTGTATCTTACTAGAGCAATTGGCAATATGTACTTAGAAGGCCCTGATATAGCTGAAAAAAAAGTTTGTACTGCTAATACTTGCGATGAATCTAGATATTATGTCAATATGAGTAAATGTTACTTCTGATTTATACAATACTCATACAAGGAAGCAAGTTTTCAGTTTAAATTAGGGTGAAATAAGTGGCGAATTTCTGGAGACGGGGGCAGGATTTGTCGGCCTGTCCTCACTGACATCACTGCATTTCTCACCTTGACAACAACCAAAATGGAGGTAAACAAAAATAATGACATTCCTCTCTCTTGACATTGGTTATTTGTTTTGAGAAACTCTGTCCGTTACTCTGCTGTGCACAGTAACCAAAGACAGGCTACCTTGTGGGCTGGACGGGGGCTGCTGCCTGGCGTGGTCGTCCTGCCCGAGGGACAGCTGGGGATGTGGGTTATTTTGCGTACAGGCCTCACCTCCGCTGTGGTCTTGGCTCCTGTGTCCCCACTGTCCCGGGGAATGGTGGGCCTCGAAGAACGTGGCCCGTCGCCGTGACGAGCTGAGCCACCCTCTGCACTCAGCACGGCCAGGCCCAGCTCCCAGCATGGCCCGTGTGCCGTTGGCATTTTTGAATTGATTCTCCTCTTTTCTCCCAAGGGTGCCAGAGCTCTGTAATAACTTGACCCCAAAACTTCCAAAGCAGAAGTAGTGTAGGATTTTACAGAAAGTCTCTGAATGAGTAACCCTTACCTGAAAGGCAGAGTTCAGAACAGAAATCTCTACATTTCTGAGCTCAGTGCCACTTTTGAATTTGTAATAATGAGATTGCAAACTGTCCATACTTATTTTTACTTATTAATTTGCTCTCATTTATCAAGCAAAGTAAGAACTCTGAGAAGCCAGTAAAAGAACTGGAGAATTGATCTTTCTATATCAGACACTGGGGAGTTCACCAGTTCAGATAATGTTATCCAAAGACCAGAGATGACCTTCATCTCTTACATATAATAAGAACATTCTGGCTTTAGTCCAGATGAAGATGGATGGTCACAACAATATGACAGACTAAAATTAAAGATCAAATAATTTGTATCTGTTTTGCATAAGAAATAATTTTACTCTAACATCTTCCCAGCCTCCTCTCCCGGGAGCCAGGAACGAATACATTTTTTTTATTAGTGGATGTTTGTAATACGGAACAGTGATGTTCACTCCGGGGAACTGGTACATTCGTATGACACCCCGGAATCATTTTTAACTTCTTTACCCCTTTCTTCCTTTGGTTTCCCCTTCCCAAAGCCATTTCCACATCTCCAAGTGTCTATATCTAGTTTTCTATCATTTCTCCTTTATTATTTATCTATTTATGTTTTGGGCTTCTTACATAACAGAAAACATATGGTATATTTCACCTAGGATGATGGTCTTATGTTCATCTACTTTCCTAAACATGGAAGGATTTTATTTTACTCTTTATGGCTGATAATATATATTATATATAATTATATATATACTTATCTCTTGATGGGGGTGCTGTTTCCAAACTTGAATCTCTCAGCTATAAACACAGCCATGCATATGTTGCCTTGGGCTTTAATTTGTCACCGTAGTCTTATATATCACCAGAGTCTTCACTTTATTCATCAATATGCTTAGGACAGGAGTAAATGGGTTAAATGGAATTTCTTTTTCTAGTTTTTTGAGAAATCCCTCTACGGTTTTTACAGTGGTTGTATTAATTCACATTTCTACTAATGACGTGGAAAATGATTGTTTTTCTCTTCCTCCTGTCTTGTCTTTGTTGCTTTTGTGTTTTCAGTGATAATTATTCTGATCAGGTAAGAAGGACTCTCAGGGTTTTGCTTTGCATTTCCCTAATGGCTAATGATGTTAAACATTGTTTCATGTATTTGTTGGTTGTTTGTAGTTTTTAAAAATTATTCAGTTCAGGGCCGGGGAGTTAGCTCAGTGGTTCTGGCGCCTGTCTTGCAAGCGCAAGGGCCCAAGTTCGATTCCCCGGTAACCACATACAACACTGGGTGTGGAGGCTCACCCCAGCAGCAACCAGTACCACATACCACAGTGCCGGGCGTGGTGGCTCACACCTGTCATCCCAGCACTCGGGAGGCAGAGGCAGGAGGATTGCTGTGATGTGAGTTGAAGGCTGAGCTCAGGGCCAGCCTGAACCACAAAGTGAGACCCTGTACTGCTAATAAAAAAAAAAAAATTATTCAGTTCATTTATACATTTTTTGGTTGGGTCATTCATTCTGGGGGATGTTAATGTTTTATTTCAGCTAGCAAATATTTTCTCTCATTCTGTAGTCTCTACTCTGTCAATCATTTCCTTTGCTGTGCAAAACTTTTAATGTGGAATATGATGTTCTGATACTTGATATTACTTCCTGGCTAGTAGAGTTCAGGAAGTCTTTGCCTGTGCTGACTCTAGGTGTTTCTCCTGCGTTGTTTCCCAGTGGTTTCAAAATTTCTGTTTTTATGTCCAGGTTGTTGATCAATAAATTCATTTTTGGGTCGAGCTTATAGCTCAGTGGTTCCAGCGCCTGTCTTGCAAGCGCAAGGACTTGGGTTCTATCCTCGGTAACCATATGACAATACTGGCCGTAGAGACTCACGCCCAGCAGCAACCAGTACCACATACCACAGTGCTGGGCGTGGTGGCTCACGCCTGTAATCCCAGCACTCGGGAGACAGAGGCAGGAGGATTGCTGTGATGTGAGTTTGAGGCAGAGCTCAGGGCCAGCCTGAACTACAAAGCGAGACCTTGTCTCAAAAAACCTAAAAACAAACAAACAAACAAAAAACCAAAAAAAAAATTCATTTTTAAAAATTCTTTATGAAAATATAGTATTAAATTTGAAAAAAAAATAGGTAGGATATAAAAATGGTAGTGGACTGTGAGAATAATGGGAAATACTAATCTTCATAAATGTAGAATATGGTAGGACTGGAGAGAGCTTATGTGTCAAGGCAGATGAGTCCATGTGAAGGAGTTCAGAAACTTGAGTGGAAAATAAAAATCCACATGAACAGCCTAGTCTATGTCTTTGGTATGTTTGTGTTCATGCCTGATCAGGACTTCAAATAATTATAAGGAAATATGCCTCCCAACCTTTTAGATATCTGAGATGCTAGGTTTGTACTCTCTAAAATCAAACAAATTTTAAGGACAGTGGAGGTTAAGAGTAGGAAGACTGTGCCTCCAGCCACAGTTGTGACTTCTTTTTACCTTCTGCCCTGACTTTGAGGACCCACGACTGTTTGAATGCCTGTAATATTTCTAGTGTTTCTGGCTCAGCTGTCTGCAATACTATCACTGGTGTTACAGGTGTGAGCCACCGCAGTTCACTGTGGCAGTGGTTTTATAGGCACAGAATGCAAGAACTGTGGGCTCATTGAGTTTCCCACTTCGATTTCAAAGTGAGGCCTGGGAAGTCAGGTAATGTCCTCTGAGATGTTGAGAGGAAGCTGGAAAGGCCAAGACTCTGGGAGACCTGTGGAGAATAGCTGGGGCAGGGCCCAGAGCCAGCTGCAGACAGGCCAGGAGAGATGCCCCCGAAGGCCCAGGGGAGCAGGAGCAGAGCTCCTCCAGCACTAAGAGTGCGCGTCTTGCCACCAGCCTGGACGCCGAACACGGAGCTACAAAACTTAATCTCCCTCTGTCGGGCTTTGGTTGGATCCTTTTGTATGCCTTACTCCTCCCTTTAGAACATGAACGTTTATCCTATGGCACTGAATATTTAATTTTCTTTTTGATGGTTAGAGCCAAGAGTTTGCCTTGAGTCTCAGAGGACTTTGTATCTGGACTTATGAAGAATGCTGACATTGTTGAGGTGTCAGTGAGTCTTAGAGATATACGATGTGCACTTTGCATAAGCAGAGGCGTTTTGAGGATCAGGTTGGCACATTCTAGTTTACATCTGAAATGTCCCCCAAAGTCTCTTCTGTGCAGGAGTCGTTACTGAACCGTGGTGATACTGTTTATATCAGTGGGCCGGTTGTTGATGGGCACATGGCTGGATACTCTACGATGAGGTGGGGTGTGTGTAGAGAAGGCACACTATTCGGGCACTAACTGGAAGAGTGTACTCTGTCCCTTGCTCCCCCTTTCCCTGCGTTTCTGGCTGCCACATGAGCTGGATAACTTTCCTCCACTCTGCCTTTTGCTGCATTGTTCTGGCTTTGGAGCCAGATGACCATGAACTGAATCCTTAGCAAGCATGAGCCGAGATAAAAATAAACCTCTGCTCTAAGCTGGGGATGTTGAGCATTTTGTCCCCAGGCTGGGGAGGTGTCTAATATCTGTAGCCTGTGAAAGTCACTTATGGATTCCTTTCCTTATCTACTAAGCGAGAGGTTAGATTGGATTTGTGAAGACTGACACGGTCTCCGGCTCTCTGGCTCTCCGGTACCGTGTAAGTGTATCCTCTGGCTGTGAGTTACTAAACCTTTTTTTCCTACTAAACCGAGCCTGTATATACAAACATTAGGAACTTAAAAATAAGCAACCATTTTTATTTAATTTTTCTCTTTTCATCAGTACTCATGACTGAACCTGAGGCCTTCATCCTTAGCACTGTGTCACAGCCCTTCATAGTTACAGTCTTGAGAAGTTGCTCAGTTTCCTAGGTGAGGCTTCTACTTATAATCTTCTGGCTTCCATTTCTTAGAGCCCTGGAATGATTTATCTTTTTATGAAACACTAGCCCAAAACCAAGTAGAAGCACTCACTGTTAAATTGAAATTCTTTTACTATAGACACTTCACTGTTCATTGACTGGATGTGAAAGGGCTTGAACTGCATACTTTTATGTGTTTCTACTGAGAAATAATAAAAGTTTCTGGAGTTGGGTTAGGAGTGAAATTATGGGATAGATCACAAAAGTAGCAGGTAAAGGGCCTTGATAGCAGTATAGAAATATTTTCTCATCACACAAAATATCGTAGATGCTGTTTTCATAAGGAATAAGAATTAGAAAAATGTGTTTTAAACATCCTTTCTAAAATAGCGTCTTTAGCTCTGCACTCATCTTCTTATGTAGCTCTACATCTCTGACACAGATAGCTCAGTCCCCTTGAGAGCTCAGCTCTAGTCTCATCGTGACTGAAGGAAGAATGGCCGCATTGGAATGGCACAAGCCTAACCATCATTTTTCTTATTCTTTTTTTAAATGAGGGCTGTGACTGTCAGGGCCCACGGGTGGGGGAGTGGGCCGAGCTGCGTCACCGGCCAGGTCCCAGGCGACCCCCGGAGGGTCGTGCTCTTGCAGCCACGCAGCCTTTTGAAAAGCTCTGCTGGTTAAAGCAGCGTCCGCTGACACTGGAAGTCGGAGACGTGCTGTTCAGATGGAGCTTCTGACGTGGGGCTGTGTGGAGATGACTCAGAGAAGCGAGATGGAGGCATCGCAGGCTTGTTCTACCCGAGCTGTGCTTCCCAGTGACGTGTAGAGCACGCTGTCAGTGTGGCGAAATATTTTCTAGGTCTTCGTTGTGGGAATTCAGGGGCGTATCTCGCTGTCTAGCCTAAGTGTGGCTTCCCCAGGGGGAGGACCAACATGTCGCCTTAGTGATGGGATTACATTGGAGTCATCCGCTTTGTCTCCCTGCATGAGCTTCATAAGGAGAAGGAGGTGATTTTGAAAGCGTGCTGAGAGGATATCTGCAGCGTAAGTGGGGATCCTTTGTCATTGTTAAAACCCTGAGCACTTCTCGAGGGTCCGTGAACAGTCTTCCCAGTTCCCCGGTGTGTCCACGCACGTGGCGTCCAGGAAAGAGGCCAGTCCCCCCTTGTGCTCCAGAGTAGGCCTCGGGCTTTGTAGACGCGCAATGGAGCCGCTCAGAGACCACGCGCGCTTTTAAATGCAGACGTGATGGCACCCAAGACATGAGAGCGGCGGTTGGAATTTCTCCGGGATGTCGTGATGCGGGAGAAGGCTGCAGGAGAGTGTCAGCAGGAGCTAATAAGCTAGGCCCGAGAATGGGGGGCGCTTGCAGCGCGGGGAGCAGGCGTGGAGCAGACTTGCCGGCTCCCGCGCGTTTTGTGTTCAGCTCAGGGCCCAGACTCAAAATCCCGCGTGTGCCCCTCGCGGAAGCCTGGCAGCCAGCGCCCTGCACAGGGAGCGGCTGCGAAGGGGGCTGGGCTCGCGTGTGTGCGGGTGTCCCTTCCTTCCGGGCCCTCGTCACAGTCCAGCCTTTGTGCGATCTGCGTTCCTGGCCTCTGCGTCTGGGGTTTGGACAGCCCTTTACCACGGTCGCCCCACAAGGTGACACGGCCCCATGCCCTTTGACTTCAGGGATTTACAGTGTGCCTTTCCTTACAGGTTTTCCTTCCCTTTGGGTCTTTTGCTGTTGTAGGTTTATTCTTTCGAAGTCCTTCACACTCATTTCAGCAGGATCGAGAGCACAATATGAAATACGTTTCATCGGCCATCTTGAATCTGCAGGCTCTTCATCTATTTTTAAAGATTTCCTCTTTTTCTCAAGCTGTATTTGTGTTGAGAAATCTTTTCAATCGGTGGTGAATGTTGTGGAATATCCTATTCCTTATCAAGAATGGCTGTGGTCCGGTAGCGTTTTCTCCAGAATTCATAGTTTGACAGTTGCCAGCGTGACGGCTGTAAGAGGCGGGGACTCTTGGAGCTCACTTGTGATGAGGCTCTAGCTGTGAAAGATGGTTCACGGCCCTGAAGAAAGAATGTGAGAGGCGGCCTCATTTTCTTGCTCTGTGAGGCCACAAGGTTTGTCCTTCCTTTGTCTTCTACCTCTTCTGCTATGTGAAGAAGCCAGGAGACACCGTCTGCGATGAACCAGACCTTGTCAGACAGCAAACATTCGAAGGCTTTGCTCCCGGACTCCAGGCCTCCAGAACAGTGTGAAAATAAGTTCCCATTCTCTCTGAGTGACTCAGTCTCAGGTATTTTGTAACAGCATAGTGGACTAAGACAAAAGATAAATATCATTGTATAAAATGATTACATAATGTATGTTAGATGGCAAACATATTTTGATCAG
>PVIR01028517.1:11445-21993 GCA_004026965.1 Petromus typicus | reverse complement strand
GGGTTCGATTCCCCGGTAACCACATAACAATACTGGGTGTGGAGACCCACACCCAGCAGCAACCAGTACCACATACCACAGTGCCAGGCATGGTGGCTCACGCCTGTAATCCCAGCACTCGGGAGGCAGAGACAGGAGGATTGCTGTGATGTGAGTTGGAGGCTGAGCTCGGGGCCAGCCTGAACCACAAAGCGAGACCCTGTCTCAAAAAAACCTAAAAAAAAAAATACCAGAGACGGCTTAACACTGACAGCTTGCCTGAGTTTTATATGATTGAAAGAATATGTACCACTTTCTTCAATCATTATTATTACTTTAGTTTAGTTTTGGTTTTTTGTTTGTCTTTTTGAGACAGGGTCTCACTTTGTAGTTCAGGCTGGTCCTGAGCTCAGTCTCAAACTCACATCACAGCAATCCTCCTGCCTCTGCCTCCCGAGTGCTGGGATTACAGGCATGAGCTACCACGCCCGGCACTGTGGTATGTGGTACTGGTTGCTGCTGGGCCTGTTGCATATGGTTGGGGGGGGTGGGATCAAACTCAGGCCGTTGAGCTTGCAAGACAGGCACCGGAACCACTGAGCTAAATCTCCGGGCCTTATTTTAGTTTTGTTGAGAAAGGGTCTCCCTTTGTAGTTCAGGCTGGCCCAGAACTTAAAATGTAGCTTAGGTTAGCCTTGAACTCACAGCAATCCTTCTGCCTTTGCCTCCCAAGTGCTGGGAAGTTGTCATTCTTGATGATGAAAGAACATTGTATCACTTTCTAAAGATGGTAAAACAGAACACAACTGAATATCCAAAATTATTCATTTCTTTTTTTTACTAACCAGTCGAGATTCTTATGTAAAAATACAGTTTTAAAGACCAAATGGTTTTGACAGCATTAGGAAATAGAACACAGAGGCTATTTCAATCCAAAGAATAGAAATCATTCTCCCCCATAAAAACTTCAACTCTGTCAAAAATTCCTTTGCAAATGTTCTTACTGACAAAATCATAATTTATACTTTGTAGAGAGACTAATTACTATAATTCTCCTTATCTTTTTTGAGAAAAATAAGATCCTGCTGGTCTCTGGCAGTGGGGGATTGGCAACAATATATATTTTTTGTATGATGACTGATAGACTACCACCAAAATAAGTCATGGCAATGCAATCATAAAAAATGAAATTTCTACAGTGAAAACATTTATCATTTTATATACTATAACTAGTGGCCTTGATATAAAAAAATAGGCAAATACTGCATATCCAGTAACTCTTAGATTTACAAGCATAATTCCTTCTGTAAACATGCTTATAATCCAAAGCACTTGTGTATCAAAAATATTAATATGAAAATGATTACAATACTGAATAAAATGCAAAAAATATAAACCAGTTATCATGCACATACCTTAGAAAACATGCCTAATGTAAAGGAAACAGGAGAGAATTATTATACAGGGTAATAACTAGCAGTATTATGAAAACCACTACTATAGTCTCAATGGAATTTTTTCATGCACATTTAACAAAGAGCCTGTACAAATATACATGCTTTTGCCTCCTTCTGAGGAATTCAAGGAAGTATGATATTGCATTGTTAAACAGATTCATTGCTTCTACTGCTACACCCCTATTTGGATATGGTTTTCTACAGAATTTTACAGTTTCCCACATCTTACGTATCTCCCTAATCTCACTTAAGGTGAGGGATTCCTCCACCATTTTGTCCACCTCCACTGCAATGAGATCTGGACAATGTCATCTGCTTAGGAGACAATCACCTCTGATCCTCAGTAAATGGAAGAAAACCCTTGGCTCACTTGAGAGCATTGTCATTTGACATCAAAGACTACTCATAGTGCAAGCTATCAATCATTTATCAAGTTAAAATTTATTAGAGATGTTTGTTTTGCAGAAGACTCACTGAACAAGTTACTCTCAGGCCAAGCTTTTACTTCAGTCTGTAAGTATGGTGGGATATGTACATCATCTTTTCAGAATACAGGAAACATGAAATTTCCTACTGTTGTAAGTTGTTGGAAAACAAATTTTCTTTCAATATGTATTATAATTAAAAAGTATAAAATCCAATTAAAAACTCATTATAAAAATGGAAAAATCAACAATAAACAGCAAACTTTTTAAAAAGCTAGTAGGAAGATGACAGTTCTGGGGTTATAGGCTCACATTACACCATAATTATTAAAAAGAAAACAAATAGGCTCACATTACACCATAATTATTAAAAAGAAAACAAAGGAAACAAAAAATAAGTTACAGGGGCCAGGGATTTAGCTCAGTGATTCCAGTGTCTGCCTGGCAAACACAAGGTTTAAGTTTGATCCCTGGCACCACATATCACAATGCTGGACGTGGTGGCTCACGCCTGTAATCCCAGCACTTGGGAGGCAGAGGCAGGAGGTTTGCTGTGAGTTCAAGGCCAGCTTGGGCTACATAGTGAGTTCAGGACCAGCCTGAACTACAAAGCGAGACCCTGTCTCTAAAAAGCTTTTTAAAAAAGTCACAAAAATACTATCCCTAGGGGCTGGGGATTTAGCTCAAGTGGTGCCCACCTACCTTGGAAGCACAAAGAAAGGCCTGAGTTTGATCCCTAGTACAACCAAAAAAAAAAAATTATATATATATATATATATATAAATTAATAATATGATATATAATATATATTAATACGATATACTATATATACTGTTGCTTACAAGAACATGAAATATTATGTGAGCACAATATTCATTCTTAGATATTAATTTACAGGTATATATCTGAGGATCTAAATTAAGAATGTGTTTACTGTGGCCAGGGGTGAAGTTTCATGGTACCATGGCTTCCTGTCAAGTACAAGGTCCTGAGTTCAATCCCCTCCCCCAAAAGAGTGAGTTTACTGTGCTTATATTTAAGATAACTCATCCAGTTGTGAACTTTTTGGGAAAATCACTGACATGTTATTATGACTTACGTACATAGGTTTTTCACTATGAGAAATTTGCAGGTTTTGAAAAAATTAGATATAATGAACATTGTACATTTACAGGAACTTGATTCAATATGCATTCTTACATATAAGAGAACTCAAGACTTATGTACAATCCTTCCACTGATTGTTTTCTCACAATACTATGTTTTCTTGTAATAAGAATAACATGAAAATGGTTATAGATGTTCCCACGAAATATACATTGATACCAGTTTCTAACCACACAGGACATGTAAAAATGAAGTTCTCACATTCTGTGTTTATATTAAATATCACTGAGAATTTCTTCATGTGTTCTGAGATGATGGGATTCACAAAATTCTTTCTCACTATCTCCACACAGGGTTACCTTTAGCGCGAGTTTTTTAATGTATTTCATGGTAAATAGAAGAATTGAGAAGTTTCACATATTTGATTACATACATATAGCTTTCCTTTCATGTGAATTATTTTATGCAATAGTATGCACTGAAATAAAACATTTCCCACAGTGCTCACTGTGTTCAGGTGACTACAAATTCTTTCATCTATGTAATTATACCTGTGTATACTCTAAATATTTTTTTACACTGCTTGGAGAAAAAGAAGTTTTCCCCATTGTGAGTCTATTCGTTAGTACAAAGCATTTTAAATATTTACATCAAATTATTTTACATTTTAACACCTGTGATGCTTTTTGGAATAACTGAAATTTTCTATACATTGCTTAGAATCATTGCTACACATTGTTGTGACAGTTTTCCGGTAACTGATAGCATCAGTGTGTAAAGAATGCATTCCAATATTGCTTACACAAATAGAATTCCTCTCCAGTATAGTTTTTCAGGTGTTTCCCAATTATTATGTGAACACTTTCCCATGTCACATATATGTTTTTTCTCAGTAATGTGAGTTCTCTGAAGATATTGACAACTACTTTGGGTGGGGAAAGCTTTCTCACTTTGGTTTTATAGGGTTTCTCTTCAGTGAGTCATTTCATGTCTTTTACAACTATCTTTTGAGATAAATCCTTTCTCACATCGTTTACATACATAAGGTTTCTCCCCAGTGTGAAGTCTTTCATGTATTTTACAATGAGTGTGTCTGCTGAAACCTTTCCCACACTGATAACATACATAGGGTTTCTTCCCAGTGTGAATTTTTTCATGATTGTGACAATTACCTTGTGCACTGAAAGCTTTCCCACAATGCTTACATACATAAGGTTTCTCCCCAGTATGAGTCCTCTCATGTATTTTACATTGACTGTATGTAATAAAGGCTTTCCCACATTGCTTACATAGATAGGGTTTCTCCCCGGTGTGAGTTCTTACGTGTATTTGAAAATGACTGTTTCTGCTGAAGGCTTTCCCACATTGATCACATACATAGGGTTTCTCACCAGTGTGAATTTTTTCATGTCTTCTGTAGTGACTATGTGAACCAAAAGTTTTTCCACATTGCTTACATACATAAGGGTTCTCCCCAGTGTGAATTCTTTCATGTATTTGACAACTACCACGTGTAATAAAAGCTTTCCCACAATGCTTACATGCATAAGGTTTCTCCCCACTGTGAGTTCTTTCATGTATTTTACAATGACTGTATGTAATAAATGCTTTCCCGCACTGCTTACATATATAGGGTTTCTCCCCAGTGTGAATTCTTTCATGATTTTGACAGTTAAATTGTGTACTGAAAGCTTTGCCACAATGCTTACATATGTAGGGTTTCTCCCCAGTGTGGGTCTTTTCATGTCTTTTCAAATGACTTTGTGTACAAAATCTTTTCTCACATTGCTTACATACATAAGGCTTGTCCCCGGTATGAGTTCTTATGTGTATTTGAAAATGACTGTTCCTACTGAAAGCTTTCCCACACTGATCACACCCATAGGGTTTCTCTCCAGTGTGAATTCTTTCATGATTTTGACAATTAAATTTTGTGATGAAAGCTTTGCCGCATTGCTTACATACATAGAATTTCTCCCCAGTATGAATTCTTTCATGGTTTTCACAATTAAATTGTGTGCTGAAAGCTTTCCCACATTGCTTACATACATAGGGTTTCTCCTTAGTGTGAATTCTTTCATGATTTTGACAGATTAATTGTGTGCTGACAGCTTCCGCGCAGTGCCTACATACATAGGACTTCTTCCTAGTTTCTCCTCTTTCAAAGTTACAAAGTGAAGAGTTACTAGTTAAGGATTTCCAGCTGTACTCACATACATGGTGTTTTTCTCCAGTATAAATACTTTCATGTACCTGATCATCATGGTGAGAATTAAAGCCTTTTCCACTTCGTGTACATACATATGTATCCACTTTACTGTGATGTTGTTCTCGGATGTGAACATAGTTCAGTGTACTAACAGCTTGCCCATCTGGATTATCTTCACAAGGCTTCTCTTCCATGTTACTCCCTTCAGTGCAAACAGAGAAGGATATCCCATGTGGCTTGTATTCATAGACTTTCTCTCCAGAAGCTGTGTTAGCACACTTCTGAAAGGACTGGAATTCAGTGCAGTTTTCCTCATGTTTGCGACAGTTACACAGCTGCTCGTGAAAGCCATGATACTCATATGATCTGAGTTCAGGATTAGATATAGTGGGCACATTTGCTGATGAATGACAAATCTGGTGCGTTCTACAGGCAAAGCTTTCACCTGATTTTGTACCAGTTGTTTTCATGCACACATTACCATCTGGAGATGAAAAAACCATTTCATCGTGTTGATACCATAATTCATGTTGATACCATTTCTCTGCCTCTTCACTTCTGCAAAAGAAAAAAATCACAAAACTACCAATCACATTTGAAAGTGTCTTTATAATAATGATTGACCAAGAGATCCAGTTGCTGTTCCCTAAGGATATTTGATCATGAATGTACTGTACATTTCCCAGCTGATAATTTTTCTTTGAGAGAGTCTCATCAATCTTTAAGTTGTGTTGGCGGAGCATAAATATATGGTGTTACTGACTCAACTTCTCAGGGTGTTAGAATTGCAAGCATGCATCACACCAAGACTCTCACATTTCCATAATGTACCCAACTGTGAATTGACTTCTAGGCATTTTCTAGATCATAGCTCTTACAAACATGAAAATACATGTATCACTGTAAAATTCTTACTTAATTTTGGGGAGAATTTGCCCAGAGTAAATATAAAAAGGTAGAATGAAATTTCTTTGACATTTTGAAAGAAACTCTATATGCATTCCCATAGCTTATCTACTGAAATGATATTAACACCAACAATATCAGAAGACATTCTGATATTTGGAACTTGAATTGACTATGCACTTTTTAATTTTTTTTTAAGTTTAGTTTTTTGAAACAGGGTCTCACTTTGTAGTTCAGGCTGGCCCTAAACTCACTGTGTAGCCCAGGTTAGCCTCTAACTCACAGCAGTCCTTCTGGCTCTGCCTCCCGAGTGCTGGGATTACAAGCCTGAGCCACCATGTCTTGCATTGTGATGTGTGGTACTGGAGATCAAACTTGGGATCTTGTTTGCCAGGCAGATGCTGGAACCATTGAGCTAAATCCCCAGCCTGTTGGACTATGTACTTTGAAGAATTGCTTAAAAACAGCTTTTTTTCATAACTGTGGCACTCATTTGGATTTTGAATATTTCCATAGGTTTACAGACATTGCAAATATTTTAAATGTATACCATATTTGAAAACATTCTTTACAAAAATGTGTTTCATGTGAAAGTTTTTTAGAAACTTTTTTTTTTTTTGAGACAGGGTCTTGCTTTGTAGCTCAGGCTGGCCCTGAGCTCAGCCTCAAACTCACATCACAGCAATCCTCCTGCCTCTGCCTCCCGAGTGTTGGAATTATGGGCGTGAGCCACCATGCCCGGCACTGTGGTATGTGGTACTGATTGCTGCTCGGTGTGAGTCTCCACGCCCAGTATGGTATGTGGTTACTGGGGATCAAACCCGGGCCCTTGTGCTTGCAAGACAGGCGCCCGGGAACCATTGAGCTAAATCCCCAGCCCGAAGCTACATTTTTATAATTAGCTATCCTGAAGGTGTCTTCCAGTCTAAACACAAAATTTGTTTCATACACATCCATAGTCAATTGCTAAGCACAATTTCATACACTTTCAAACTTTTTTTTTGTTTGTTTTAAGGTTTTTTGAGACAGGGTCTCGCTTTGTGGTTCAGGCTGGCCCTGAGCTCAGCCTCCAACTCACATCACAATCCTCCTGCCTCTGCCTCCCAAGTGCTGGGATTACAGGCGTGAGCCACCACGCCCGGCACTGTGGTATGTGGTACTGGTTGCTGCTGGGTGTGGGTCTCCACACCCAGTATGTTATGTGGTTACCGGGGAATCGAACCCGGGCCCTTGCACTTTCAAGACAGGTGCCGGAACCACTGAGCTAACTCCCCGGCCCCACTTTCAAACTCTTAATGGTAGAAAAATGTTTTTTGATACATTAGATAATAACATTTATGACAATGTTGGTACTCATGTTTCAGATGTTGGAATATTTTAAATATCAAATTATCACATTATAGATAATACTCAACAATTATTTGTCTTTGGTGAAATGTTGTGAGAGTCAAAAAATGTGAACATGACTACACTTGTACAGTATGGTGTTATAAATTTCTGCTCACAGCCTGACACTTGAGGAACATTTTTACATGAGTTAAATTACCTTAGGTTTCTTTGGCAACTTTTATATTCATCTTCAATTTGCTGGTCATCCCAGTATTTTTCTAAGGTGTAGAAATAGAAATAGAATGATGACTTATTAAGTTACATAAAAATTAACAAATTCCACTTAGATTTCTGGTATAATATGAGCATATCTGGAAGAGTCATTAAAATATTTCCACTTTGCAGCAAAGGAAACTGCACTGATATACAACCACCAATGTTCTTTGATATGTAAATAGATAATGATTTACTCCTTACCTATATCAGCCACATTCCTAAAGATTTCCCACATCACATCCCTGTAGAGCTTCTTCTGCGATGGATCCAGCAGGGCCCACTCCTCCACGGTGAAGTTCACAGCCACGTCCTCAAAGCTCACTGCCTCCTAAATTATCACACAAAAGGTTCCAGAAAGAAGAGATTCACAATGACACAAACCATTGAAGTCTACTTATAGAAAGCTGAAAAGAGGTTAAGTTCCGCTATTGTTGAGTCCCCACTGGTCATCAATCACTTATTCCATTATTTGTACACGTCTCACACAGGAATGTTCATACTAAGTTAGACTTTATTGGTAAAGTGATAGAATGGAAACACTGTTTCTCCTGCTGACTAATCCTATTTCATTTCTACATTCTCTCCGATGTGGATATGATCAAAACATATATGTGACAAACACCAGTATTTTGTTTAAGAGTCACCAATAATCAAGGAAAAAGTTGAATCACAGTTTTTGTCATATCAAAAAAATCACACTTTTGACTTGTCAATAATGCATAACTTTGGTATTAAAATATTTAATAATATTCAATAAATAGTAATCAAGACAATGACAGTCTGGGCATCAGGAAGAATGTAAGTTAGAAAGACAGAAAAAAGATAAATATTCACAAGGATCAATGAGTAGATATACCACTTACAGTACACAATCCTATGTTACCTTGAGAGGGGTGGTTTTAGGTTTACACTGGTAAAAATATGGCATAGAAAATCAAGAAGGTGGGCCGGGGAGTTAGCTCAGTGGTTCCAGCGCCTGTCTTGCAAGCGCAAGGGTCTGGGTTCAATTCCCCAGCAACCACATCACATACAATACTGGGTGTGGAGACTCACACCGAGCAGCAATCAGTACCACATACCACAGTGCCAGGCGTGGTGGCTCACACCTGTCATCCCAGCACTCTGGAGGCAGAGGCAGGAGGATTGCTGTGATGTGAGTTTGAGGCTGAGCTCAGGGCCAGCCTGAACTACACAGTGAGACCCTGTCTCAAAAAGAAAGAAAAGAAAATCAAGAAGGCACGCAAGGGAATGTGGCTGACATAGTTGAGAATTCAAGAATATTAGGGCAGAACTCACAACCATGTGCAAAATACCTTGATAGAATAAAGAAAGAAGTCTGCTTCCTGGGTAACAGGAAACACACAGTCAGAATGCATTCCCACAAGCAGAGTTTTAACTAAATTATCTGCCAGATCCAAAGTTGTGAATACCTATGCTTTTGATCATATTGTCTCTAGTTGGGACACAGATACAAGGAATGTTGAAGGTTAAATATTGTCACTAAAAATCAAAGGGTGAATGCACAGAATTCTGCCTTCAAGTTCAGCTGAAAAACACAGATGTAGAGAGACACGGGCCAAATACCTGATTGACTGAGTGGAACAGGGAGGGGACCTTAGTAACAACACCACCTGTGCTCCTGCAGCTCGTGGTTAAAGTTTATAGCCAAATCTGCAGGACAACTGTCAGCAGAATTAAGAGCAAGTTACTGCTGGAGATGCTTATTTTGGCCAATGTGTTCCCTCTGTCCCCATAAGATTGTTTAAACTAGGTCAACAAGTGATATATAGCATACCAGCTCATTTAGCCTTTCTCCCCTGACAGATACTCCTCTATAGTATGTGGGAAAATGTTTTTCTTCTATGTCTTTGTGCTCATGTCCTTAAATTACAAATAAATATATGTGAAACTATCAGTTGTTGCCTGTTTCTCATTCCAAAAAGCATCTCCTTGAGTTCTCTGATTTAAATATTGTCTCAAAGGATCTTAGTCGTTCTCTGCCACAAGCATGGCTGCACGCTGCAACACATAGAAAGATGTTTCTTTCTCAATATCAAGGAGCAACCTAAGCCAGGTGTGGCAGTGCACAACTGTCATCCCAGCACTGAGGAGGCTGAGGCAGGAGGACTGACATGAGTTGAGGGCCAGCTTGGGCTGCATTATGAGGTTGAGGCCAGCTTGAATTACATAGCAAGACCCTGTCTCAAAACAAAACAAAATAATAAGAGCAATCTAATGTAAACCAGGGACCCTTGAATAATAAATAGGTTCAAGGAGATTGACCTAAAAAAGTGTAAATTACTCTGACAAAACTCAGAAACCAAGCAAGGGTAGGAACATGTTAGGTTTCCTGATGAACAAGGTCAAGAGAAGTTTGAAAGGTAGGAATTCCTGTGGGTATGTTTTAGATACCTTAAAATTTTGAGTTGTACCTTTACCAGCACCTCAGACTGATAATCAGAGTAAAACTGCTTCACGCTTCTGAAAGTGCAGTGGGGAGAACTAAATCATTTTGAAAATTTTTGTTTTCAAATAAGTTCTGTATAGAAAAAAACAGAATTTATCCAAAGTCTAAACTTGATAGTAAGTCTATATCCCAGTTCTTGGCAGCAAGTTCAAGCACTGCAATTTATCACCCCAAACCCTGAAAAAGGAAGATATGATTTAGACTTTTACTCAGATTAATCAACAGTTCACTTATGAGGAAACAGCAAAAGTAAAAACCCAAAAGAATACAGAGAAAGGGGAAACTTGCTCAAAAATAGGGGCAAGGGATTTAACTCAAGTGGTATCACACCTACCTTAAAAGCACAAGAGCCCTGGGGCCGGGGAGTTAGCTCAGTGGTTCCGGCGCCTGTCT
>PVIR01028517.1:0-11345 GCA_004026965.1 Petromus typicus | reverse complement strand
CCACCAAAAAAATGAAAATAAAAACAAAGCCCATTAATTGAGGAAAGAGAATCTGAAAAAGTTAAATGAATTATCCCACAAAAATAATCAGATAACTAGCCAAGATATAGAAATATAAGTAGAGATTACATAAAGAAATTACCAAGATTACATTAAAATGTCCTTGTATAAAATAACATCAACAGAGACATGAACATTATTAAAAGACTGTACAGAAGTTAGTTATACAAGTGAAAATTGCAGGGAAAACAGTGGAGTGGAAAACAGCTGAGAAACAATGCTGGAATATAGCAATATGACGAAGAGAAGGAAGTAGGTCCCTAGGACCCAGCAAGAATCTGAAGCAAGAACTGAAGCCAGTGGGGAGAACGAGGAGAGAGATCTCGAAGCAGAAGGAGCTGGCAAGCAAGTGGGTTGGAGGTGGCTGGAACCTGCAGATCATGTGACTACTGGAGGATCTAGGCTGTTGGATGAGACTGTCAGTGAAGCAGAGCAATGTACATGTTGGACCGTAGAAGCTGAGTAGTCATTAGGTTCAAGCATGCCCCAGGAGAGGGCGAACAGAAAGTAGCCATCTTGGAGGAGGCCCAGCTGAGCACAGAATTCAGTGTAGTTGTGGATGAGGTAGCACCCAGTTCAGATGAGCAGGACATTGAGGAGCTGAGCTCATGCCAGCAGGATGCACACAGAGGACTGCAATGAGTTTCAGTCTCACAGCCAGATACCAGCTGAAAATTCAGTGGAACGACAGATGCAGGTTTGCTGGGATTATCCACTCATTTCCTCATCATAAATCCATGGCTCACTCTTGCTGGCATTAATAATGCATGAATCTAGGTTCTCTCTGCCCACTGTCTACCAGTGACACTCCCTGAAATGGACATTTTTTCTGCTTTTCTTCTTTTTTTTTTTTTTGAGACAGGGTCTCGCTTTGTGGTTCAGGCTGGGCCCTGAGCTCAGCCTCCAACTCACATCACAGCAATCCTCCTGCGTCTGCCTCCCGAGGGCTGGGATTACAGGCGTGAGCCACCATGCCCGGCACTGTGGTATGTGGTGCTGATTGCTGCTGGGGCCTGAGTCTCCATGCCCATTATGGTATGTGGACAACGGGGATCAAACCTGGGTCCTTGCGCTTGCAAGACAGGCGCCAGAACCACTGAGCTAAACCCCTGGCCCTCTGCTTTTCTTCTTAATTGTTCTTGAACTCACAGCAATCTTCCTGCCTCTGCCTCCGAAGTGCTGGTATTACAGGCATGAGTCACCACACCCAGCATTGTGGTATGTGGTTACAGGGGAGTGAACTCAGGACTTTGTACTTTAGGCAGGCGCTGGAACCACTGAGCTAAATCTCTGGCCCAAATTTTTCATTTTCTAAAATGTGTTTTCTTTGATGCTGTTGTTGATGCTGACTATAATGCTTTGGCCAAGTTGACATGATTATTCTAGTCAGTTTTCCTTTCTAGAATTCCAACACTGAGATTGCCTAAGGGTCATTACAGACTCAAACCCAAGGACCAGCTTTAATTTGAGGATAGGAGAAGTAGTGATTCCAAAGAATTCTAAATACTAGCAATAAAGATTCTCACAATAATGTAAAAGTCTTAACCTAGAAATTAAAACAAAAACATCAACAAAAATAAGGCCAGGGAATTAGCTCAGTGGGGCTGAGCCTGTGTGTTAAGTGCAAGGTCCTGAGTCTCATCCCTGGTACCAAAAACAGTAAATAAACAAATAAGAGAAGACATCTGAACAAGACACAAACCAGATTTCCAGGTCATCAAAGGCAAACTGAGGAGTCAAAAAGGCGGAACAATCCAAAAAGTCAACCACGTGAATTCCCTGAACTGATAAAAAGTGTAAAAAAAAAAAAAAAAAAAGACGAGGCTCCAGAAAAAAAAACGAGAAATTATTTCCAAGATAACTACAGAAAAAGTGACCAGAATGAAAGGCATGCTTAGTGACTCTAGAAAAATAAACAAATAAAAAGTTAGAGCAGCTCAGGAACATGATGGAAATCATGATCACCCAGCATCGGAAAGGAATGGTATCCGTGAACAGACTTAAACCAGTATTCATGAGATTAAAAACTCCATTGAAGATATATGGGGCAGTAGGCTGGGGATTTAGCTCAGTTGTTCTGGCATCTGCCTAGCAAGCGCAAGGTCCAGAGTTCGATCCCTAGTACCACATACCACAATGCCAGGCCTCCCAACACTGGGGAGGCAGAGCCAGGAAGATTACTAGTTAGAGGCTAGCCTGAGCTAGATAGCGAGTTCAACATCAGCCTAAATTACAAAGACCCTGTCTCAAAAAAAAAAAAAAAAAAAAGTATACACAATAGTATGAGCCAATGTGAAGTCAGAATATCAGATATAAAAGACAAGATTGCAGTTAGTCACCATGAAAAGAGATTTCTTAAAAATAGGAAATCCAGCAGCTGTTCAGTGATATAAAGAAGAAAAACATAAGATTGATGAGTCAATTAAACAGCAGGAGATAGTGAAAATGACTATATATATATAAAATGGACATATATATGACTATATATATGAATATATATATATATACATATACATATACATACATATTGGCAGAAAACTTTCCATACAAGGAAAAAATTTGACATACAGATAATTGAGGAATATAGGACTCCAACTAGCCATGGTGGTGGTGGGGGGAACATACACCTATGCATATGGTAGTCAAGATTCCAGAAACTCAATAGAGGACTAAAATATTTAAAATCATATATAAAGGGAAGCCTGGGCTTTGTGGCTCATGCCTGTAATCCCAGCACTTGGGAGGCAGAGGCAGGAGGATTACCGTGAGTTCAAATCTAAAAATTACAGCAGACTTCTCACCACAAACCTTCAAGTCAAAAAGAGCCTGGAGTGAATTATTTCAAGCCCACCTCTCAAAGAAAACCCAACATCCAGCCCTGATTGATGTATCCTACAAAACTATCTTTCAAAATCAATGGAGAAATAAGATACTTTCATGAAAAAGAACACCTGAGGAACTTCATGAACATCAATCTAGAACTCAAAAAACCTCTAAACAATATCCTAGAAAAATACAATTATGAGTACTACAACTATATGAACCTCAAACGAATGAAGCCATCAGACAAGGAAAAATATCAAATGGAAAAGGAGAAAATTTTAAAAAGGCTCATAAGTGAAATAAATAGGACACAGATGTATAAATACCATATCTTTTCTCTAGTATGAAAAGCTGAAGGTGTAAATGAATGCCAGGGTGTATGATAAGTAATATGAAATAGGAAGAAATCATGCAAAAGGGAAAAGGTGAGTAGGGGAAAGTAAAGAAGAAAAAAACTGATAAGTAAAAAAAAAAAAAAAAAAGCTTGTGTATAGGAAGTGGAGTTGTAGGAAGAGGAAAAGGAAAAAATGAGAATAAACGTAACGCATACAGGTACAAATTGTCGATGTTGGATGTGATTATAAAGCCAATTTTAAAAAGCCAACAGGGACGGGTATGTAGCTCAGTGGCATCTTGCTTGCCTAGCAAGCGCGAGGTCCTGAGTTAAATACCGGACACCGCAAAAACAAAAAGAGCCAACAACAGGAAAATATCGTGACAGTGTTAAGTCAGTATATGTCAGTTACAACCATCAATGTTAAAGATCTCAATTCAATCAAAAGAAAGAGATTAGACTCTGCCCCGGCCGAGCAGATGGCAGGGCGGAGGTGCCCCCCCCCCCCCCCCCCCCCCCCCCCCCCCCGCGCGCGCGGCCAGGAGACTAGCTCCCTCAACTCCGCCCCGTTCACTGGTCAGTTTTATTATCAAGCTCATTATTAAAAGGGGGCGGGACTCTCATCAGGGAAGTAGGCCAGGGTCGCATCTGCTCCATAAACATCATTTCGAAATAAACTGACGCGCAAAATGGCTGAAGGCGCTGCTGGGCGCGCTCAGGCTTGCAGGACGCCGCTCTGAGCGGCCTGAGCTCGCCGCTAGGGCAATAGCAGGGCCGCTTTGCTCGCCCCTGCGACACTGTCCAGTTCTCATCTTTAATTTTCCCAAAGGACCAGGATAGGTGGAGCAGAAGTGGAGAGAAGATTTGGCGTTTTCTCCCTTCTCCCTGTCCTAATTTGCTGGAGGCCGCCAGCCCTCCTCCTAGGGAAATGAAAAAATCCAACAGAAAAAAGAGAGGAGGCTGCAAGACCCTCGGCGTGGGCCGGGTTCTCAAAATGGCTGGCGGGTAAGCCGGCGCCGCCTGGCGCAAGCCAGGCCGGCTGGCCACAGCCCGGATCGTCCTAGCCAGAGGAGTGGCCGGCGGTATAAGAGGGGGGAGGAGCGGGCTGCGCCAAGCTCGGAATCCCTCTCCGGTCGGCTCGGTCCCCGCTCCTTGGGCGGCTGGGGCGCCTCCTAGGGGTTCTCCTGCCCGCCCTCCCGGCCTAACCGCTTCTTTCCCTCTCTCACTCCCCCTAGTGTTTCTATTTGCGAAACAAGGGGGAAGGCAGCGGCCGGCTGCTGTCTCGGGTGGGCGCTGGAATTCTTCGGAAAGATCATCCCGGCGCGAGCACAGCGCCCCCGCGGCAGGCCAATCGGGGGTCACCTCGCCGGCCGCGCCCCCTTCTATTGGCCCCAGCCTAGTCCCTAGGCCGGGGCCGGCGGGGTAGAGATTTGCGCCCCAATGGCAGCCTCGAGGCGAGGGCAGGCCCAGGGTCGCCCCTATCCTAGCAGCGCTGACCCGACGTCCTCTTAAATGGAATTCCGACCGCTCAGCGCTCGCCAGGCGCAGGCGCAGCCCGCGACTCCAGGACCCAGGCCCCTTCTGCTGCGTCGGCGGCTGAGCGGCCGTCCACTGAGCTAAATCCTCGGCCCTGGACCTTTATTTTTGATTTTTTATTATGAATCTCCTGGACGCGGAAGTAGTGATGGGGCCATTCTGGGCCGGGCCACAGGCAGGCATAGATCTGGGATCATGGCAGCGTGGAGCGCTCTTGCTTTCTCTCCTTTTCTTTCCACTCCTTTTCCCCTCGCCGCTGGGGCTGGAAGGAATCTCAGTTCTCAGCCTTGGGCACCCCTTCTGCACTCACCCACTGGGAAAGCCCAGTGTCCCAGTGGCCGCTTCTCCTCTCCCTGATCACTGATTAAGGAATGACCTAGAGATTTTGAGACTTTTCTCTGCCTTCTAAATTTTTTTTAATTGAATTATTTCTCCTTCCTTATCGCTGTCTTCCCAGACAGAAGTCAAAGGCCACTTCTCAAGCAGCTTTTGGCATACTCACCCGCAAAATGGAATCTTCTACAGACAAGAGCTTCATATCCAGTTAAAAGGAAAAGGAACTTTGCCAATGATAATAATATTAATATTAAAGAAAAATAAATAAAAACAAAAAAAGAGAGACAGGCACAATGGTTCAAGAACCAACATCCAACATATGCTACATACAAGAAACACATTTAACTCAAAAAGAAATTCACAGACAAATTAAAAAACGGAAAACAATTCTCCATTCAACAACCTGGAAAAAAGCAAGGGTAGCTATTCTGTGTGCAATTTCAAGCCAACACTGTTTAAGAGACAAAGTAAGTTATTACGTCCTTTGTAAAAGGAATGATCCAAGAGGAAGAGATAAGTCATAAACATATGCTCAAAATAGTGCACATTTACCCATATAAAACAAGTTTTAATAGACATGAAAAATCAATTAAGCACTAATACAATTACGATAGATCTGAATATTCCAGTGTCACAAATAGATCAACTAGACAAAAAATAACCAAGAAATGTCAGAACTGAACCTAACCTGTGAACAAATGAACTTAGTATTTAGCTACAAATATTTTACCCTATAACATCAAAATATACATTCTTCTCAGTTGCACATAGGTCATTCCCCAGAATAGATAGCATACTAGTTCATAGAACATGCTAATTAAATGCAAAGGAATTGAAATTATCCTGTGTATATTATCAAGCCAAAGTGCAATGAAACTAGAAATCAATGGCAAAGGAAATCACAAAAACTTCATAAACTGATGGAAATTAAGTAACACCATCCCAAACAGCCAATAGGTCACAGATGAAGTTAAATACGAAGTTAGACAGTTTCTACAATTACAAGATAATGCCAATTCAACACACCGGAATATATGGGACACAATGAAAGCAGTCCTATGAGGGAAATTTATAGCAGTGAATACCCATATTAGGAAAACAGAGTAAGTTCAAATAACCTGAGGTTGAACCTCAAGCTTCTAGAAAAACAACAGCAAATCAACCACAAAGCTCGGAATAGGGAGAAAATTATCCAAAGCAGAACAGAAATTAATACAATAGAGACTAAGAAAACAATGCAAAGAATCAGTGAATTGAAGAGTTGGGTCTTTTAAAGATTAAATAAAAGCTGGGCATTTTGGCTCATGCCTGTAATCCCAGCACTCAGGAGGCAGAAGCAGGAGGATTGTCAAGCGTTCCAGGCTAGCCTGGGCTACATAGTTCAGGGCCAGCCTGAACTACATACAAAGTGATACTTTGTCAAAAAAAAAAAAGATTAAATTGAATTGATGACCTCTTAGCTAACCTTATCAAAAAAAAAAAAAAAAGAGGAAAAAAACCCCTTAAATCCATTAAATTAAGAAGACGGTGAAATCAGAACAGATCCTGCAGAAATCCATAAATACCTACTTCAGAAACCTGTATTCTAAGAATTCTAAAATTCATTTGAAACCAGACAGAGACCTACAGTAGCAAACAAAATTCTGGCCAACAAAGACATGGTAAGAGGCCATCAAAATCCCTGACTTGAAAGCATACTACAAAGTTATTGTGATAAAAACAACATAGTACTAGCAAAAGAACACACCTAGTGGGGGTCAGTGGAGCAGATCAGAAGATACAGAAACAATTCCAATCATGCTTGGCCACCTTATCTTTAACAAAGGAGGCAAACACCTCCAGTGCAAGAAAGATAGCCTCGTTAATAAATGATGCTGGAAAAACTGGCTTTCCACATGCCAAAGACTGAAATTAGACACCTATCTTCCACACACATTATCCTAAAATAGAAATGGATCAAAGTTCTAAATATTAAAATACAAACACTAAATCTTCTGGAAGAGAGCATAGGCAAACACTTGAGGACATAGGAGTAGTCAAAGACTCCATGAACAAAACCCAGACCACATGGAAAATACTACAATGTATCAGCATCCAGGATCAAAAGTTCACTGCAAAGTGGGCTTGGTGGCTCTCATGCTTAGATCAGCACTTCAGAGGTCAGGCAAGATGATCTCCAAGCTTGAGGTCATGGAGATCTACACAGTGAGTTCAAGGCCAATCTGAAATACATAGAGACCCTATCTAAACACACACACACACACACACACACGCACACGAGTTTCATTGCTGCTTGAGCAATTTAGTGAAACACAGTCTGGGGAAAAAAAATCTTAAAAAACAGGACCAGTGATACAACTCAGTGGTTCCAGCACCTGATACCCAGTAACCACATACAATAATGCCAGGTGTGGTGACTCACACTCACCAACAATCAGTACCACATGCCACAATGCTGGACATGGTGACCCACACCTGTAATCCAAGTAGTCAAGAGGCAGAGGCAGGAAGATTGCTGTGAGTTTAAGGCTCACCTGGGCTACATAGTGAGCTCAAGACCAGCCTGAGCTATGAAGCAAGATCCTGTCTCAAATAAAAAAATTAAAATCTTAAAAAATATATATTAACAAGTGTGTAAAATATAGTTTGGAGTGTGAGATATAGGCTTTGTCTTTTCTGTCCAATCACAAGGCCAAAGCAACTCCAATTTGGGTTTAAATAACCTGGTCAATGGGGATTTAGCTTAGTGGTTCCAGGACCAGCTTCTTAAGTGTAAGGTCCCTGGTTCTGTCCCTGGCACCAGGAAAAAAATAAAAAATGGTCTTAAGAAGCATCCATCAGAGTCACGGTGGTGCCCCTGCCTGCCTTGCAAGTTCAAGATCATGAGTTTGATCCCTGGTACTGCAAAAAAACCAAAAAAGTAACCTGGCCATCTATCTACTTACTATCACCTCACATTAATATCCGGAGCTTCAAGAAATGGTAACTATATACTTTTTTCCCAGGACACTGCCTGTTCCCAAGATGAAGAACCAAGAACTTTTCATTCCAAACCACTCACTCATCCCTTCTCTCTACCACCCCCCCCATGATAGGAACCAAGGACTTACATTCCAGATTCCTCACCTCTTCACAGCAACACCCCCACACACACACCCCTCAAGGTAGTCAGCTGAAATAGATCCTAAGCCTTTCAATTCAGCCAGTGAATGTAAGGTCAACTGCTTCTTCTACAATAGGAGAGGCAGCCCCCTTTGTCCTTGGTGCCTGCTGCCTCAGGCTTGAATTCTTATACAAAAGTAAATTTTAAACTGACTGTCAAGACCTCTTACCTCCTGTCTGAAGTGCACTCTTTCTGATAGTCAATTTGGGTGTAGGGGCTTATTTCCAGCCAGAGCATAAATCCTGAGTTCAATCCTCTGTACATTACAAACATCAACTACACATTACAATGTTTGTATCCTGCAGAAATCCCTTCCAGTCACACTAGATGATGACATCTATTCATTTTTAAACCAGACAATTTCCTAATTTACAATTGTCCTCAAAAATTATTAGAACCCAAAATGCTTCCTCACATGTTTAATTTCAGACCTTGGGAGGCTGAGGCAGGAAGAACACCAAGAAGAGTCCAACTGACCTATACAACGAGTTCAAGCTCACTCTAAACTCTGTAGGAGCACCCTAGTGAAAAAATAAACAAGAAATTGTTGTGTTAAATGACTAGCAGTCATAGAAAACAAATTTATCTAACTTTTACTAAGCTCTTCTTCCTTAAATATTTTTTTGTTGGGCTGGAGGTTTAGCTCAGAGGTTCTGGTGCCTGCTTTGCAAGTGTAAGGGCATGGGTTTGATCCCTGGTACAATGCTGAGTCAGAGCTACATATCACAATCCCAGGCGTGGGGGCTCATGCTTGTAATCCCAGCACTCGGAAGGCAGAGGCAGGAGGATTGCTGTGAGTTCAAGGCTGAGTTCAGGGCCAGCCTGAATTACAAAGGCAAGACCCTCTCTCCAGGAAAAAAAAAAAAAAGTATCTTTTGTTGTTGTTTATTTCAGACAAGGTGTCTGCATAGTTCCCGGTGGCCTTGCGCTCACTATGTAGCCCAGGCTAGCCTCGAATTCCCAGCAGTCCTTCTGCCTCAGTCTTCTGAGTGCTAGGATTACAGACCTGTGCCTCCTCACCTGTCTCTTCTTCCTTAAAGCATCTGATCCTTAACACACCTTCAGATTAAGCACAGGACACAACATTTTCCTTATTGCCACACTAAGAACAATCTGACTTCAGATGACCTTCTCTGTTGTGTACTCCATTTTGTCACCTTCACTAACCACTCAGGCTACTTTCTCATATTTGTCCTTCCTCACAAAGAAAATCCTTTTATCCTTAAAGATTCATATATCTACAAACTTCACATTTAGGACTTTACCTTTACTACAGTGCTCCTTTAATATAATGTGCACCTCAACCTGCATTTCATTTCTTTAAAAAACTACTACTGACAACTCAAAGATAACAGCAAATATTTGAGAATGGCACCCTGTCCCTTTCCACTCTCACCAAGCTACATGTTCATGTAGATGCCTGATCTTGGTGAGTTTCACACTGTGTGTTTACCAGGCAGGCCTGCCAGACCTGGTGACCAACACCCATAATCTCATAGCTGGGTGTGGTGGTTCACACCTGTAATCTCTGCACTTGGGAAGCAAGGAAAGGCAGATCACTTCAAGATAAGGCCAGTTTGAAGTGCAGAGTGAGATTTTTTTTTAAACTAAAAATAAACAATGAATGAATTAAAATGAAAACAAAAAATCTTAGCAAATGAGAGAGACTGAGGCAGGGGAATTGCTGTGAGAGAAGAGAAGCAACCTGGCATAGCTCCCCAGGTCTCCCCTCCCCAGAACAGGGTCTCCCCACAACTCCCGCTCTCTGCACACAGGTGGTAAGGAGTCTGTGGCCTGGGGCTGCCTGAGACTACACCCTTGACTGTCAGAGTGACTATGGGGGAGACAGAGCATTGTATATACAAAATGAATCAACCACAGACAGGGCAAGGGGCACAGAGGGTACACAGCACCAAAGGCCAGGAGGTACTCAGACTCCAGAGCACGCAAGGAGGCTCCAGCCAGCTTTGCTCTTCCTGCCTCTTCTGTCCAGACCTCATCTTTATCCCATCCCAACCCATCTCAGGGAACCCATCCCAGAACCTCACCATTGTGTAGCTTCAGGGTCACCCAGGGTTCTTCTCACACACCCAGAAGCCAGTGGAAGCATTCAAGCAAGGCAGCCTAGCCAGGTGAGTCGGCTCTTAACAATGTGCTCAGATCTGAACTTTGACTAAAGGACCACCTCCTTCAGCCCACCTGATTGGAGAGTTTATACAGCCCGCCTCCTCAGCATTGATTTACTCCTGTTTCATGGCCCACCCTCTGGGTTGAGATTGACAACAGAAGCCCATCCTATTGGTCTGAGTGGAGGTCAAACGTAGAGTGTAACTCGTTTTCCTCATGGATCGGTGCACTCTGGATATGAAAGCATGGCAAAATTCAGGCTTATATCTATTCTTCATACACACTGAAACATCAATATTCTTGCTGTGTCTTTGATGAAAACTCCTGTTGCGATCTTGAGCCTCGAGGGGTCACTTCTCATAGGTAAGTTTCTCTGAGAAGTGTACAGGTTGGACTATCAATTAGGTAAGCCTTCTCAGAAACTGAGGGCTGGCAAAACAGCCCAAAACTGATGTATCCAATGCCATGGCCCCTGCTACCCAAATGAGTGAATTGATACACCAACTTCTTGGTTCCTGGTGCTTTTTTTTTCTCCCAGCCATAATAGGTAGAAAGGAGAAGATCAGCCTAGAATGGAATCAGACTCCTGCGATCCAGCACTTAATACCAGCCTGTGCTACATAGTGATGTCAAGGCCAGCCTGAAAAGCATAGTGAGACGCATTAGAGACTTAGGGAAGTTGGGCATATGTCCTTTTTCTGTATATTCGATATAATCCTTTAGGAGCTGACCAGTGGATGGAGGCAGTTATGTTTTTCAATCCTGGGCTTAGATTAGGAAATTGAACTAAGGGGTTAACCTCTGGTTTCATTTCCGCACCATTCTGCACTGTGTTTAGCCTCCTTAGAGAGCCTTTGTTCTAAGTGCGTCAGTTCTCCAATTTGTGCCTGGAACTCTTTTCCCTTTTGAGTGAGGCGTCACTTCCCATTGATGGTGATTTTTTTTTTTTTTAGGTTTTTTGAGACA
>PVIR01028516.1:0-21910 GCA_004026965.1 Petromus typicus | reverse complement strand
CTATGTACTAATTTTAAAAGAATAAAAATTAACAGTGATTTACTCTCTTTTTTTTTTTTTTTTTTTTTTTAGGTTTTTTTTTTGAGACAGGGTCTCGCTTTTTTGTGGTTCAGGCTGGCCCTGAGCTCAGCCTCAAACTCACATCACAATCCTCCTGCCTCTGCCTCCCGAGTGCTGGGATTACAGGCGTGAGCCACCATGCCCGGCACTGTGGTATGTGGTACTGGTTGCTGCTGGGTGTGAGTCTCCACACCCAGTATTATATGTGGTTACCGGGGAATTGAACCCGGGCCCTTGCGCTTGCAAGACAGGTGCCAGAACCACCGAGCTAACTCCCCGGCCCCCCTCATCCTTCTTTATATAGTTAGATTATAACAATTAAAAACTAAGTATTTAGCAATGTGTCTTTTATTCTCAGTAAAGCAGAATAGGAAAGTCATCAGGAGGATGAGAAAATTTACAATTTTCAACGTATTTTATTCCTAATAGTAAGAACCCACACTAACAAGAGAATGAACAATTCCTCCTCTGAGTAATATTGAACAAATAGCAACAACAACAATAAACAACCATCCATCTCATTTGTTGACCACTTACCACATGAATATACTGTTCTATGCGTTTTAATGTGCATTCTTTTCCATTTTGTCTTTACAACAAACCTGAGATCAGCACTGCTACTATACCTATTTCATAGGTGAACACGCTGCTGTTTAAAAAATTTAAATACTTGTCAAAAGTCATACACTACGCAGCTGATATTCTGATGCAAAGTCTGCACTCTGTGACACTGTACCAAGTATTCTTTCAACAAGAACTGCTTTGAAGAACACTGCTTACATGTATGTGTGTACAATATATAAATAAAACCATACCCCTGACACACAGTATATTTGGAGAATCAAACTTTAGAGTCATACAGCAAAAATGTACTTCAGTGAGCAACTTCCTAGCCTTTCATTTTACCAGTATGGTGGATTTGTCAACAGAAAGCCTGTCCTGGAATGCATAATTTACGTTCAGTGATTAAATTCTTTTAAGACAGCTAATTAAGATGAGAGCAGTTGAACTGCACCACTATAATGCAACCTATAGAACTTTAGCTGAAAAAAAGAAAAATTCAAATTTGTCACGTCAAGATGACAAGTAAACTATGGTTGATCACCATTAAATAAGCCTTTGGTTTTTTGTCTGTCTTCTGTTTTACTTTCATTCAAACAATAACCTAGAAATTTTAGGCAAAAAATATTACCAATGTTTGCGTAGTGAAATATTCTCCCTCAAGCTACTCTCATTAAGATTTTTATTGGAGTCAGGGAATTTTCCTGTTTCTGAGTCACAAAAATCCTAAATTTCACCTTTAATGTTAGAGAAAAGTTTAAGTGGAAAGAAGAGCAGCATAATAAGCATTCCAAAATCAATATATTCAAAGGTTACTGTACCTTTAACTGTACTAGAAGGGAAGAAAATTATTTCTAGTAATATGTTACAGTTAAATCATCTAATTATTTAACAAGAAACGTAATACTGTATAAACAGACATGCAACATTAAAAAATCATGATAAAAATGCACCAACTTACCAATTCAATCCCCTGTGGAAAAGGTGTATCATCCCAGTCTTTCTGTGGAAATCTCTGAATTATTTTCCCCAGACCTTCTCCTGACCCTATTAACAAAATCAAATTGAATCAGTTATAAGATAAGATAAAAAAAATCTTAATACTCATTATACTATTGCTTATTTCTAAATAAATACGAGAATAGATCAATTAACTATTTTTAAGATTTAAGATATAAAGTATTCCTCTTCTAAATGCAACACTGAAATGGTATTTTCTATCCTATAAACTATTAAAAGATTGATGGACACATACTAAAGAAAATAGAAAAAGGCATTGAAAACTGTCTCTTTCTCTACCACATCATGATAGTTGCTATCCTCTAGCCCCAATAAGGAAAGTAACCTCACAATCCCAAAGTGAAACTAAAGAAGAATTTTTCCTAAGGAGGCTGAGTAATTATAAATGACAAATGAAATGACACTGTTAGCACTAAGCTCTGTTATGGTTTGTAAGTACTGTTATGGGTTAGATAAAATTTCTCAGGAAAGCCTGGGACCTTGACTACTGCCTAAGCAATTTCTTAACTTCAGTGTTCATGAAATTTGGAAACAGATAATACTTTGTTGTTTAAAATTTCTCAGGATAGCCTGGGACCTTGACTATTGTCTAGGTAGTTTCTTAACTTCAGTGTCCATGAAATTTGGGGATAGATAAGACTTTTCTGTGCATTATCAATGGAAACAGTTCTGTCTTGTGCACTGTAGTATGCTTAGCAGCATCCCCAACCTCAACTCACCAGAGCCCAGAAGTACCTCACCACTACCACCAGCAAACTGTGACAACCAGGAATGTCTCCAGACATTGCCAAATGTCCCCTGATTAAAATCAATGTCCTTAACCACTGTGACATCAAAGAATGAATCAACTTATAATTGAATTTTGATGGCATAAGTTTGGTTGTTTTGTGTTTTTTCTGGCAGTGCTGAGGGTTGAACCCACCCAGGGAATGTTAAGCAAGTACTCTACAACTGAGTCACGTCCCCAAACCCTGCTCTCTATTATTTCTTACAGAGCTTCACGTGCTTACTCTACGTGTTGTTCCAACTTGTTTGAAAGTGAAGGCAGCAACATTCTGATTATGCATGTAACTAATATAAGTCTTAATAACTGCTATTTGTTATATACTTTTTGAAAAATCATTCACTATGATCACTCTGCCTCATCCCTATGAATTCAAATTTTTCCTTGCTCTTCACTCCCAGTGTAAATACTTTATAGCCAAATTTTTATCTCTATGAAATAAATGAATTTTAATTCACTTCAGACTAAGAACCAAAATCCATTTGAAAAATATAATCTCAATTAAAATTAATAACCACTGCAATATTCCTTATCTATCCCTCACTGTAGAAGGATAAAGGATTTTAATTAAAGTCAACTAAATTAAATGTAGTTCATCATTTTTCACAAACCGCCACAAGTATCAGACTTTCTGGCATACTTGGGAAGATGAACTAACATTGTGAACTGGTAAGGAATTGATATTAGTGTATCATAGTAAGAAGAGAACCTAATTTAGTCTAGCAGAGAAGACAACAGAAAAATTTCTAGAAGAAATCACTGCAAGATTGCTTTCTTTCAGTAACCATCTTTGTATCCCAAAGCATAAAGCATACTCAATGTTTGCCAACTACTGAAATCCACAGAGTCAAATTTTTATTTTAATAAATTCATTAATAGTGAAATAGCTTTAAGTTTATACTTTTATGCCTTTTTAAAGGGTGAAAGTCACATTATTTTATATTTTACATCCTCATCTTGCTTACTCAATTTTGGAAATCAAATCTATGCATTTTAAACTCAAGAAATATTTTATATTAATTATCAGTAATAGTAAAAGCAGTAAAGGTTAATTGCGGAAAAAATTCAAGTACATAAACATATAAACAGGAAATCACTCATAATCCTACACATGAAGACCACTATTAACATTTTTGACCATTCTAGGTTTTTTTTTAACCTGCATGTATTTTTCTACAGAATTAATGATCAAACCTAGTTTCTTTTTCTTTTTTAGCTTTTAATGATATGTGTTTTTATTTTTAACTCTTTGCTTTGAAAAAAATTTCAAACCTAGTTTTTTAGCTTCTTTGTCTAGTTTTTTGTTTTGTTTTGTTTCTGTTCTTATTTTGCTGGTACTAGGATTGAACCCAGGGCCTTGTGCATGCTAGGCAAGCATTTTATCACATAGCTATCTTCCTAGCCTTGGTTTGTTCTGTTTTTGTTTTGTTTTGTTTTTTTTTTTTGAGGTGCGTTGTGTTGTTTTGAGAAGGGACATCATTAAGTTGTACACATTGGTCTCCAACTTGCCATTCTTCTGCTTCAGGCTCCTGAGTAGCATACTCTGTGAAATATGGCTTAAATCTAGATTTATACATGGGTTTATTAATATTTTATGAAGGGCCTTTGATAGTGTTGGACAGACATTTTCTAGTTTTTCATACTATTCTAATATGCTACAATAAACACCTCTGTTTACAAAGCTTTCCCTCATCTCACTTCTCAGAAAATGCTTTTAGATAAATAATTATATAGTAAAAAATATCTTAACAATTCTTGGTGTGTAAACCCAGCTGAAAGATATTAACAATTTTGTTTATATTCTTCTTGTAAGAGTAAGACTGGTACATTTCACTACATCAATATCACCGTTATTTTAAAAACTGGTTTACTGCATGTGTGAGGCCCTGGGTAACCCTGAGCACAATCAATCAATCACTTAATTACTGCCATTTAGAAGCAACATTAGAAGCAACATATTACTTACTAATTTTATAATGACACATAGTGTTTCAGTAACGTGATTTAGTCTGAAATACTGCTACATTTATAAATAGATACCAAAATATTATTTACATGTGATAAGACCTCCTGTTACAGTGTTACTTGAAAATGGAAATTAGATTAGAAAAGGCAAATCTGAAATGGTAATGTGATGTTTCACTACTCAAAAATGTAAATCAGGCTTGGTGGCATACACTCATCATTTCAACACGCTAGGAGCTGAGACTACAAGTTTAAGTCTAGCCCAGGCAACTCAGCAACTTAGCCAGATCTTGTCTCAAAATTAAAAATTAAACAAAAGCAGAAGGCTGGAGATGTAGACCAGTGGAATTTCCCTGAGTTTAATCCCTAGTATCACCAAAAAGTAGAAAGAGCTATAATGATTTGATCTTCAAATAATGAATGTATAAACTGCTGGATTTAAGAACTTTTAGGGGGAGAGTTCTGCTGGGAATTGGACCCAAGGACTTCTATACCCTGTGAGAGTGCTCTACCACTGAGCTACATTCCCATTCCTTTTGCATTCTGAGACAGAATCTTTCCCAGGTTGATCTCAAATCTGCCTCTATCTCCCAAGTTAACAACTTTTGAAGAACTTATGGCAGTAAGCTTTATTAGCACCTTTGTGCTTTTCTTTTTAGATCCTATTCTGTTACCTTATCAAAATATTAAGAACAGTGATGACCAGGGGCCGGGGAGTTAGCTCAGTGGTTCCAGCGCCTGTCTTGCAAGCACAAGGGCCTGGGTTCAATTCCCCGGCAACCACATACAATACTGGGTGTGGAGACTCACGCCCAGCAGCAACCAGTACCACATACACAGTGCCGGGCGTGGTGGCTCACGCCTGTAATCCCAGCACTCGGGAGGCAGGAGGATTGCTGTGATGTGAGTTGGAGGCTGAGCTCAGCCTGAACCATAAAAGCAAGACCCTGTCTCAAAAAACCTAAAACAAACAAACAAACAAACAAAAAAACAAAAACGGTGATGACCACGTACACTTCTCATGGGACAATAGCACATTGGAAGTGGCTTTCTATAAAGAGATTACATATGTGGCCAGAGATTTAGCTCAGTGGTTCCAGTGCCTGCCTTGCAAATACAGTCTCGAGTTTCATCTCTGATAACCACATACTACAATGCTAAGTGTGGTGGCTCATGCCTGTAATCCCAGCACTCGGAAGGCAGAGGCAGGAGAAATGCTGTGAGTTCAAGGCTGGCCTGGGCTACATAGTGAGATCAGGGCCAGCTTGACCTACAAGTGAGACCCCATTTAAAAAAAAAAAAAGAAAAGAAAAGATTACATATAGATGGCAGACAATCTGCCCAAACCAAACACAGAAAAAGTGAGATAACATTTGCTCAGTCTGATACTTTCCCTCTCTTATGTTTCGTAACCCCCTTTTGTACGGGTCATGGTAAGACTGTTGGGCTACTCCAGTCAGTCACAAAGATAAGCAGGTTGTCTGATGATGGCACACTGTTCTCGCCTCAGCAAATGACGCCAGTGGAGCACAACAAGGTTTTCTGCAGTTGCTAACTACTGTGATACAGGTGTGGAGTTTCCAGCAGCTATAAGAAAAAGAACATCTGAAAATGAACTGAAGAACAAGTAGGAGTTAAAAAGATAAAAGAAATGCAATATTCTGTTTGACACAAAACAGGATGTACGGAATTATATCAACGATAAGGATTAACAGTATAGTTAGAACACAGATGTAGAAATTGTTCTATACTTTCCTTAAGACTAAATTTTAGGAAATGCTACTTGATACATAATTCACTAAATCATCTTTGTTCTATCATGCAATATGATATGTTCTATCATGTATATGACAAAAACAACTAAATCAGTGGTTATCTGCATCTGACTTCTCTTTTGATGTCCATTTGCCTCCATCATCTTCTATTAAAAGGCAGTAGTTATGTTTTGGGGCTCATAATCACATCCTTCTTCTCACCAATCAGAGAACAATTATTAAATAATTCATTCGGCTATTACATTTCCTGTCCCTTGGCTGTCTCACCAGAATGACATCAGTGATTTATTTGGCTTGCTTTGTTCAATGATGTGTGTATCTATGAAAATTCCAGGCATATATTAGATACTTAATAAAAAGCCTACTGGATAAGTGAATGAGACTGTTAGATATGTAAGAGCATTGTAAGCTGGCAAAAAACATGACCAGAGTGATCTGGCCATAAAAGATACCCTAGATAAATTAGATGTCTATACTGAGGAATTTCTACAGAGAAAATAAAGACAAAGTACACTAAAATATGCTCAAGAAAACTCAGGCAACCATAATTGGTCATGTATAAAGCTAAAGACATAAAATAGGAGATATTCTAAAAATGCAGAAATTTGCCAGTAGAAACGTAACAAGAGAGACATGCAGAAATGAACAGAAAGGTCATAAGAAAAACTGGTGGCAGCCATTCAGGCTCTATTTCCAATAGATTCAAGCAAGGCTATAGCATCTGTCAATAAATGTCTGAGCTATTCTTATAGTAGCTCTTCCTCTTATTTAATCCAGAATGGGCCTGTATCCCCTATTATCAGAATACAAACCCGGTAAACAATAAGAAGCACCTTGATAAATTAAGCACATTCATACTGAGTATGGAAGTAATTTCATAAAAAGAAGATTCAGTTTAAAAAGTTTTAGAAGAAATAAACACTTACGAGAACTTTCTTCAAATATCAGGAATAGAAAAAGTAAAAATTCCAAATTTGGGGACAAAGATATCTTATGTCCATTTTGATGTAATAGCTGGATCTTTTAAGTTCAATGTAAGAAATGTAGGCTTTTGAGAGCCACGAAAAAATAATCAATAGAGCATCCAAAACAAAAATCTTTTGAAAAGCAGATATTCTGTCAAGGTTTAAGAAGTAATTCAGTTATCTAAAAATACACAGTGACTTAATTCCCACACCAATTTTGTTTTGTAAATAATTTATACACTTAGAAAACATATTCAACTCACTTTTAATAGTGCCAAGACATTCTACAATCACTGTGAGAATTTAAGTGTGGCCTTTCTTATTGATTAACACATTTATAATACAAAACTAAATAACAGACAATTTGTTATTATTATAAGCAAAGGTAGGTTTCTTTCATGCTATTAATATTATTAATATTAAGACAGAACCTTTAAATAAAATAATAACCTTTAAATGAAATAATTTCCTTTGTTATCAATTATATTTCATATGCTAATGAATGTGTAATTTAGCATAATACATCACTTAGAATGTCCTCCGACCTTCATCAAAATTTCTAAACCTTGTTGCTTGGTCTTGGTTATTATCCCATCTTCATCTCTCCCAGGAGAAAATAACAGACATAGATGTGTTTGTTTGTGGACAGGAAAGTAAAACTATATGTCAATATGTATACATGTAGCAAATCATACATCAAATAAACCATATATTGGATAAGAAGTTCATATCTAGGACATATAAAAATATCTACATGTCAACAACAAAAATAACCAAATTTAAAAATGGATAAGGGACTTGAAAAGATATTTCTTAAAAAAATATACACAAATGTCAAACAAGCACAAGAACATCACTAATTAACAGTGAAATGCAAATTAAAGCCATAGTAAAATACCATCTCAAATGCATTAGGAATTCTACTTTTAAAAACAAGAAAAATAACAATAATTAGTAAGGATGTGGCAAAATTGGAACCCTTGCATAATTTTGGTAGAACCAAAATGGCAAATAATACAGAGGATATTCAAAAAATTAAAAGCAGAACTACCATAGGATTTAATAAGCCCACTTCTAATTATGTTTCCAATCATTAAAAGCAAGATCTCAAAGAGATATCTGAACATTCTTCTTCACTGCAGCATTATCTAAAATTGCCAACATGCGGCTAACCTAAATGTCCATCAACACAGGAAAAATAAAATCTGGTAAATATATATGTGTGTGTGTGTGTGTGTGTGTGTGTGTGTGTGTGTGTGTGTAAAGGAAAATTATTCAGCCTTAAAAAGGAAAGAAATACCATAATTTGCAGAAGCATGGATGGAATTGGAGGTCATTTTGCTAAGAGAAATAAGCCAGTTACAAGAAGACAAATGCTGAAGGATCCCACAAGTATTAAACTTCTAGAGATAACAGTGATTATCTTGGGGGTAGGGGTGAGTAGTTGATTCTAGTGCTTCAGTTTTGTAAGATGAAAAAGATCTAGAGATCTGTGGCATTACAATATGTATATACTTAACAGTATTTTACCATACAGTTATAAATCATCAGGATGATAAACTTTGTTACAGTTTTTATGACAATTTTGAAAACAGACAGCACAACCAAATACTTAAGGACAACATCTATAACAAAACTAGGTGAAAAACATCTCCAAAATTTTGCAAATGGAGAACAACTGTGAACTTCTACAAAATATGCAAAATATTAGCATCTATTTGGAACAGAAGGAAATAATGAAAACAGCTTAACAGAAGATGGAACCAAACAGCCAACAAATGTTCACTGCAAAGCAGAATGGTCATTTTGAAACCAGCAGCAGCTGAAACTAGAATAAATTTTTTTTTTTTTGTCATTTTGAAGCATCTTTAATTTTATGGGCATTAACAAATATTTTTAGGTAGCTACAAATCTCTATTCCAACCAGGTCTATATTTCTATTTTTTAAAATTGTTTTTATTGGTACTATACATATATATATCACTTAACATTGAGGGTTTGCACCAGTACATAACACATCTTTCTCATCTTTTCCCATTCCCCTGCCCTCCCTACAACTCCTTACCCTCTATATACGTTTTAGTTCCTTTTTACCATCCAATTTTACTAGCCCTTGCCTACTCTTCCTTTTGAGTACTTTCTTCCTATTTCACAATTCCTGTCAGACATTTTAGAACTCAGTTTCTTATGCCAGAGAAACGATAAAGTATTTACACATTTGTGTCTATTTATTTCACTTATGAGTATGTCAAATTACATCCATTTGAGTATAAATGACTCAATCTTATCATTTTTATGGCAGAATAATACTCCATTCTATAAAAGAACCTATAAAAGGTTGTCTTTTTGCTCTTCTGGTGGTTTCTCTTGCTGTGCAGAAGCTTTTTAATAAGATGAGATTCCAATTGTTGATTCTTTCTGCTAGTTCCCATGCTGTTAAGGTTTTGTTCATAAAGCCTTTCCCTATTCCAATGTCTTCAAGATTTCTACCTAATTTGTTTTCCAGCAGTTATGGTACTTCTATTTTAATATTTAGGTCTCTAATCCACTTAGATTTGAGTTTTAGTGCATGGTAAAAGAGACAGGTTTAGCTTTAGTCTTTGGCAAGTTGAAACCCAGTTTGTCAGCGTCATTTGAGAAAGTGGCTATCTTTTCTCCATTGAGGGTGTTTGGCTCCTTTGTCAAAGATGGGGTGGCTTTGTATATCTGGAGTTGTTTCTGGATCTACAAACACTAAAATTGCTAAAACCTTGTAAACTGTTAGGTAACCAAAAGGATAAAATGGGTCTTTAAACACTAGAATTTTTTTTAAATAGCCAGGCATGGTATATATTTGGGGGAGGGGTGTGACTTAGCAAGAGGATTGCAAGAGCAAGCCCAAGCTAGGAAATTTAGGAACTCAGAAAGACTCTCAGAATCAAAGAAAAAGAGGAGCAGGAGCCACAGGTTATGTAATTTAGTGCAAAACCCCAGCAATCCCCAGTAAAACACACACACACACACACACACACACACACACACACACACACACACACAATTTTACCATGTTTTCTTTAACAGACAGGCTGCTTCTCCAGCCTTCTCACAGTGAAAACATTAGCTGCCACTCCCTCCTCAACTAGCTCAGAGGAAGGAACAGAAAACCAACACCTCAGCAGAAAACAAGCATGTATCTGTCTGAAAGGAATATACAGATACTGGCCTCAGAAGGTTGGGAGTTCAGTTTCATGTCCACAAGGAAAAGAAGAATCTGTGAAAGAAATCCCCTGGGGGATGAAACAGCTTAATTGTTGCTTCACTGTATTCTTCCCCTTTCTTCCTTATAGTAAAATCCTGAGCACACCTAAACAAGGTGTGATGGAAATCTGAGGCAGTAAGAGGCACCTTTGTGTCCTTCAGAGTAACCTAGGAATATACTTTTCTTCTTTCCACCAAAAGGCACCTTCATCTACTTCTGAGCTACCTATAAAAAAAAACTTTTTTCCTTCTCACCAAAGTAGGTGGCCACCCATGTTTCTTGAGAAAGGCAAGTAGTATGATCTGAGCCTCTGATTAACACCTACATTCTAAAGACTTTTTTAAAAAAAGGTCTTTATACTATCTTACTGAAAACACCCAAATATTATAAAGAATGCATTTGTCAAATAGGAACTGGCTCAAAGTTGTAGGAAAAAAATGTAATTCCAGTTAACAGAGACTAAAATAAGAATATTCTAGCACCTAGCTAAGATAGGTTTTACCCTTCAGCAGATGGACTAATGCTAGTGGAGAGAGAGATTGGCAATTGACTGGGAAAGAAATTAGATTTATATTGGCATTGGAGAAATACAGAAGTCTAGGGTGGAATAGTCATGACTCAGACACATAGGGTAGACTTCAGTGCCAGGGGGTTGTAAACCACAATTGTGAGTCTATCTATGCCATCTACTGGGAAGTTGGAGATGACTGCTAAAAGCAAACTGTCTTAAGCAACCTGACAATAATAAAGCTACAGAAATCATGAAATTAGAATTAGTAAAAAAATCAGTCATATTAACAGACAAGGAAAACCATGTTCCTAGAGATGCAGAAAAAATACTACTTACCATTACTTGCAGATCACATGATCCTTTAGAAGACCCAAAGATTCCACCACAAGACTCATAGAACAACCATTCAGTAGCACAGTAGGACACAAAATTAACACCAAAAATCAATAACACATTCCTATATCAATAATGGACTCCCTGAGAAATGAATCAAGAACACAGTACCATTCACAAAGCATCAAGAAAATTAAATACCAGAAAACTAACTTAAGGAAATGTTTTTATTGTAATAAAAACAATACTCTGAAAAAGGAGACCAAAGAGGGCATCAGAAAATGGAAAGATATTCCTATTCCTATATAGATAGAACCAGTATAGTAAAAAATGAACATACTTCAAAACCTGATATAGAGATTCAATACAATTCCAGTCAAAGTACCCATAACACTTCTCACAGAACTAGAGAAAACAATCCTAATACTCCTACAGAAGGAGAAGAAACCCAAAACAGCAAAAAGAAACCTCGGTACAAATGTGAGGCATCACACCCCTGGATTTGAAGTTGTATAACAAAACTACAGTGATTAATTTAAGCAACAACAACAACTGGTACTGGCACAAAAACAGACATGTGGATCAAATGAACAGAATAAAGATGGAGAAACAACCCTGGGCCCATTCAGATCTTTGAAAAGAAGGGCAAAAACATACACTGCAGGAAAGATAGTCTCTTTAACATATGGTGCTGGGAAAACTATCCATACACATAGGATTGGGCCTACTCCCATATCTCTCACTTTTTACTAAACTAAATTCAAAATGAGTTAAAGATCTAAATGTTAAAACAGGCACGCATAATCTGCTAGAAGATAAAATAGGTAAAACTCTTGAATTGATAAGTGGAAGCAAGGATTTTCTGAACAAAAACACAAATTCACAAGGAATAGCACCAAAACTCAAAAAACAGGACCTTATAAATTTGTTTTAACATATTGTTTATTGGTACATTTTAGAAGTGTATTATGATAATTGAGAATTTACACCCGTGCATGATATATCATGACTCTTTTTTCCCCATTGCTCTGCCCTCATTTCAGCTCTCTCTCTCTATGCACATAAGCTTCCTATTTTTTCCTGTCTACCATTAAGTTTTTCATTCCCTTCTTTGCTTCCCGTTACCCCTACAAAGTTCCCTTTTACTTCTGAACATTTTCTTCCCATTTCACAATACTTATCAAACATTTCAGACATCACTTACACCTTCAGTTTCTCACATTAGAGAAACAATACAGCATTTACACATCTATGTCCTATTCATTTCACTTAACAGTACTGCCTCAAAGTGCATCCATTTAGCTATAACTATCTCTGGTTTATCATTCTTTATGGTTCAGTAATACTCCTTTTTTTTTTTTTTAAGGTTTTCTGAGACAGGGTCTCGCTCCGCGGTTCAGGCTGGCCCTGAGCTCAGCCTCCCACCCACAGCACAGCAATCCTCCTGCCCCTGCCCCCCGAGTGCTGGGACCACAGGCGTGAGCCACCACGCCCAACACCGCGGCATGTGGCACTGGTTGCTGCTGGGTGTGAGTCTCCACACCCAGTATAGGCATGTGGTTACCGGAGATCGAACCCGGGTCCCTGCGCTTGCAAGACAGGCGCCGGAACCACCGAGCCACATCCCTGGCCCTACTCCATTTTATTTTTAAAAAGAAACACATCTTCTTTATCCAGTCTCCAGATGATGGGCATTTGGGCAATTTCCAAGATTTAGCTATTACAAACTCATGCTACAAAAATAGGTGCACATATGACACTGTGGTATGATGCTTTGAATTCTTTCGTGAATATACCCAGCAGGGATTGTTAAGGGTTTGATGGCTCACACCTGTAACCCCAACACTTTGGGAGGCAGAAGCAGGAGGATCACTGGGAGTTTGAGGCTAGCCTGGGCTACATGGTGAGTTCAGGGCCAGCCTGAACTACAAAGTGAGACCCTGTCTCAAAAAATTAAACAAAAAGTCTTTTCCTATGCCAATGTCTTCAGAAGTTCTACCTAACTTATTTTTCAGCAGTCACAGTGTTTCTGTTTTAATATTTAGGTCTCTAATCCACTTTGATTTTAGTTTGGTGCATAGATAAAAAGACAGATCTAGCTTTAATCTTTAGAAAGCTGAAGCCCCGTTTTTCCAGCACCATTTGTTAAAGAGGCTATCTTTCCTCCATTGAGGGTATCTGGCTCCTTTGTCAGAGATGAGGTGGCTCAGTATGTCCAGAGCTGTTTCTGCATCTTCTAGTCTATTCCACTGATCCTCAGGTCTACGTCCTTTGCTAGTACCATGCTGTAGCTTTGTAGTATAATTTCAAGTTGTGGATTGTGATATCCCCTTGCTATGTCTTTGTTGCCATCAATAGATTTTGCTATTCTAGGTTTCTTCAGATTCCAGACAAATTTCTGAATTATTTTCTCTAGTTCTGTGACATATATTGTTGGAATTTCAATCCAGATTACACTGAATTTATATAGCAGTTTTGAGAGTATGGCCAGTTTGACAAGTAGTGCTTCTCCCTATCCAGGAACAAGGGACGTCTTACCATTTTCTAATATCCTTTTTGATTTCCTTTTTCAGAGGGCTGTAGTTTTCATATGGAGGCCTTTCACCTCTTTTATTAGACTGATTTTTAGATATTTCATTTTTGTGGATGCTACTGTAAAAGAAATTGTTTCCCCAATTTCTCTCTTAGTGAGTCTGTTATTCGTGGATAAGGCTACTGATTTTTGAGTGCTGACCTTGTATCCAGCCACTCTACTGAATCTGGAAATTAAGTCTAGCAGTCCTTTGACTGAGTTTTTGGGATCTTCTATACAGAGTATCATGTTATCAGCCAATAAAGATAGTTTAACTTCTTCATTTTCTATGTTTATTCCTTTTTTTTTTGGTCTAATTGCTGTGGTTAATGATCACATTCCAGAATTATGTTTCCAGAACTATGCTGAACAAGAGTGGTAACAGTGAATATCCTTGATTCTGATTTTAGCATGAAATGTTTAGCATTTAGTATGATGCTTGCTCTGGTTTTTCATACATAGATGGCTTTTACCAGGTTGAGTTAAAGACCATTTCTTTCAATTTTCTGTAGGATTTTAATCATGAATGGGTGTTGGATTTTGTCAAAAGCTTTTTCTGAATCTAATGAGATGATCATATGGTTTTTATCCTTGATTTTGTTAAGATAGTGTATCAAATTATTGATTTACATAAGTTGAATCATCCTTGAGTCCCTGAGATGAATCCAACTTTGTCAAGGTGTATGATCTTGACAATCGACCCTCTGTATTCTGTTTGTCAGTATCTTATGGAATGATTTTTGCATCTATGTTCATTACGGAAGTTGGCCTGTTCTTCTCTTTCTTGGTTGGTATTTCTTTGCTTTTGGAATGGTAATGTTTGCTTCAAGGAATGAATCTAGCAGTATTGGGCCCTTTCAATTTCATTAAAGTTTGAGAAGTAGTGGCATTAGCACTTCCCTAAATTACTCATACAATGCAGCAGTGAAGCCATCAAGATCAGGGCTTTTCTTTGCTGGCAGGTTTTTAATTACATTTTTAATTTCATTGATTGATATTGCGGTATTTAGGATTTTTATATTTCTTTCATTCAATTTTCGTAATTCTTATGTGCCTGGGAATCTGTCCATTTCTTCTGTTGTACATTTCTTACTGGAATACAGCATTTTAAAGTAGGTGCTGATTATCCTCTGAGTTTCTGCTGGATCTATTATTTCACTCTTTTCATTTCTAACTGCATGCATTTAAGCTTTTTCTTACCTTTTTTTGATAAGATTGGTGAAGGATTTATTGATTTTATGTATTCTTTAAAGAACCAACTCTTTAATTTGCTGATTGTTTTGTATCATTCTCTTAGTCTCCACTGCATTAATTTCTTCTCTGATCCTTTTAATTTCCTCCTTTGTATAAGTTTTGGGTTTGTCTTGGTCCTCTTTTTCTAGGAGCTTGAGGTTCAGCATTCGGTTGTTTATTTGAACTTGCTCTGTTTTCCTCATATGAGCATTCACTACTATGAATTTCCTTCATACAACTGCTTTCATTGTGTCCAAAACATTTCTGTATTTTGTATTGTCATTATCATTTAACTGCAGAAACTGTAATTTCTTCTTTAATTTCATTCATCACCATTAGTTATTCAGGAGTTATTCAATTTCCATGTGGTTATGAAGTTCTTGAAGTTTCTTTCGCTTTTGATCACCAGTTTCAAGGTACTATGGTCTGACAGTACATAGGGGATAACTTCAGTTTCTTCACATTTACTTAAACATGTTCTATGAACTACCATGTGGTCTATTTTGGAGAATGACCTGTGTGAAGCTGAAAAGAATATGTATTCTAATTATGTGTGGAGTGGAATACTCTGTAAATGTATATTAAGTTCATTTGTTCAAAAGTTTGGTTCAGTTGTAGTATTTCATTGTTAATTTTTAGTCTAGTTGATCTGTCTACTTGTAACAGTGGGGTACTGAGTTCTTATACTTTTATTGTATTAGTGCTTATTTGGCTTTTCCTGTCCATTAATTTTTTTTATATATATTTGGGTGTAATAGCATTTGATGCATATATATTTATGAATGTCATCTCTTCCTCTTGAGTTGTTCCCTGTCCAACAATACAGTGCCCTTCTTTTGCTCTCTTAATTAGTTTTGTCTGCAAATAAGATAGCCATTCCTACTTTTGGGGGTTTCCTGTCACATGGTAAATTGTTTTCCATCTTTTTACTTTCAGCCTAGTATATTTCTTTTTGAACTGTTTTTCTTGAATATAATATATCATTAGATCTTGCTTCTCAATCCATCCTGGCAGTCCATTTCTTTTCTTTGTTTTTGATTGTTTGGGTTTTGTTTGTTTGTTTGTTTGTTTTGTTTTTTTGAGACAAGGTCTCACTTTGTGGTTCAGGCTGGCCCTGAGCTCAGCCTCAAACTCACATCACAGCAATCCTCCTGCCTCTGCCTCCCGAGTGCTGGGATTATAGCTGTGAGTCACCACGGCCAGCACTGTGGTATGTGGTACTGACTGCTGCTGGCTATGAGTCTCCATGCCCAGTATTGTATGTGGTTACCAGGGGATCAAACCCTGGCCCTTGTGCTTGTGAGACAGGCACCGGAACCACTGAGCTAAATCCCTGGCCCTCTTTTTTTTTGTTTTTGAGACAGGGTCTTGCTTCTATAGTTCAGGCCATCCCTAACCTCACCATGTAGCTCAAACTAGCCTTGAATTTATGTCAATCCTCCTGTGTCTGCCTCCCAAGTGCTGAGATTACAAGTGTGAGCCATCATGCCCAGCAGTCCATTTCTTTCAACTGGTGAATTGAGGCCATTAACACCCATAGTTGTAACTGATTATGTGTGGACTTAACCTTGTTATGATATTTTCCTGTTGTTGGTTCTTTTATTATTTTTTTAAATTTTACTCCCTTTCCATTTAATTTCTTGCTTTGACTAATGGCTTCACTGTGACATGGAGTTATGCCCTTCATTGTCTTTTTCTAGGATTTTATTTAGAATATTTTGGAGTGCTGGTTTGATATTAAGTTTCTCAGGTGTTCTTTGTCATAGAAGTATCTTATTTCCTCATCAATTTGGAAGAGAGTTTTGCATAATACATCAGTTTAGGTTAGAGGTTGTTTTCTTTTAGGGCTTGAAATATTCTACTCTAGACTCTTCTTGACTTGAGGGGTCGTGCTAAAAAGTCTGTTATGATTCTGATGTGTTTTCCTTTGTATATGATTTGTTTCTTTTCTCTAACTGCTTTCAATATTTTATTCTGCTTGGGTTTCTGGTATATTGACTAGCAGATGTCTATGTGTGTTTTGTTTTGTTTTGTTTTTCATTATGGCTAGTTGAAGTCCTTCATTATGGCTAGTTGAAGTCCTACTATCTCACTTAACTATATGTCAAATTCTTTTTGGCTGTTCGGGAAGTATTCTGCTGTTACATCTGTGAACAGTTTTTTTTAAATGTTGTTTGTATTATCCTGTTTCTTCATTGACTTGGATCAGTCTTATGTTATTCTTCTTTGCATCATCTAGCAGCTACTAGATTGATTTCTCATGGTCCCTTACTACTTTTATAATTTTTTCCTCTCCTGGTCACTAACTGTAATCCTATCTTCTATGTCTGAGACTCTGTCTTCACATTTGCTAGTTCTACTTGGTAAACTTTCAATAGATTTTTAATCTCTTGGATTTCCATTTAAATCTGTTTATTGGATTTCATTTGTTTTCTATGCTGGCTTTATATCATGTTCCAGAGATCTTCTATTTTTTTATTCATGTCTCTGATCATGGTCATTATCACTGTCATTATCTCAGAGATTGCTGATTTCATCTTTTCCAGATCCTCTTTTGTTGTCAGTTCAAGGAGTCTAGCTGATTGAGTTTCAGGTTGGCCCATCTCTCTGCTTCCTAAATTTCTCTTTGGTTACCTGGAATTCTGGGTTTGAGTCTTATTTAAGTTTTTGGTGATTTCTAATTTTTATTGCTATTACGTTTTTGGTTTAATTCCTGAGATGCTGCCTATAAATTGAAAGTATCTTTCTTCTAATATTTAGAACCCTTAAGGAATGGTTACTTCCTGGGTCCTCCTCCTGGTATGGTTGACCCTCAGGCTTTGAGTCTGTGATGGCCCTTAGGCAATCTCAGTTCACTTCTTGAACACCAGGAAAGATACTTGGACAGAATAATCACATCACCAGCCACTGCAGCCTGGTGGGCCTTTATTGCAGAGACTCTCTTCATTCTTCTAGGAGAAGAGCTTCTCATTTTCAAGGAAGAGCTTCAACAAGGCTGTTCACATTTATCTGAAGTTCAGTCTTAGTCACCTCAAAAGACTGTGCTGCACAGATCTGGGTCCCTGAGCAGTTAGGCTGGCCCACTATGACCAAAAGCAGAGTTGCTAGGCCTTCTCATTGTGTGAAGATTCCATGGGCTGGCAGCTGTGTGAAGGTTGGGGCAGTCACTGGGCCTCTGAGAATATCAGAGCCAAACTGCCAGGCTTATTACGTGACTAAAGAAGGCCACAGTTGCCAGGTCTCCTCCCTATGTGATGGTCCCACAAGAACTGCTGGACTCACTTCTGTATGGAGGCTGGGGCAGCATTACCAGGTGTCTGCGAAAGTCCCAGCCGAATGCTGGGCCTACTCACTGCATGGGCACTGTTGCCAGGCCTCCTCCTTATGCAATGGTCCCACGAGAACTCTGGGCCTACTGATGTGCAGAGGTCAGAGTTGCCAGCTTCTGCAAATATCCCAGCCAAACTGCTGGCACAACTCACAGTGTAACAAACGGAGCACAGCTGCCTGGCCTCCTCCCTATGCCATGGTCCCATGAGAACTCTGGGCCCACCGATGTGCAGAGGTTGGGGCACAGTCATTAGGCCCCTGAGAATGTCCCAATGATCTGTTGACCCTACTCTCTATGAACAAACCAGGGCACAGTTGCCAGGTCACCCCCATTTGATGGTCCCCTGAGAACTCTGTGCCCACCACTGTGAGAAGGTTGGGGCATTGTTGCCAATGTCCCAGCTAAACTGCTGGCCCTATTTCCTGAGCAACTGGGATCATATAAATTAAAAAGGTTCTGCATAGCAAAGGAAACATTAAACAGAGCAAAGAGAAAACCTACACAATGGGGAAAACTTCTTGCCAGATATTCCTCAGAGAACTAATATCTAGAATATGTAAAGAGCTCACAAAAATTAGACCTCATAAAATCAAAAACCAAATCAAAAATAGGCAACTAAAATGAACCAACACTTCTCATAAAAATAATAAACAGCCAATAAATAAATGAAAAAATGTTCGGCATATCTGGCCACTAAAGAAATTCTAATTAGAAGGCATGATGATACATGACAGCCAACAAAATTCTTTTTTATTCACTCTTTTTCCATGCCTGTCCCCAATTCCTCAATCTTCTGTTTTTCACCTCTAAATACTTCAATTTTTGCCAAGGATCTTACTAGATATTTTTTTATAAGAACTATGGATTTAAGGCAGAGGCAGGAGGATTGCTGTGATGCGAGTTGGAGGCTGAGCTCAGGGCCAGCCTGAACCACAAAGCGAGACCCTGTCTCAAAAAACCTTAAAAAAAAAAAAAAAAAAAAAAAAAAAAAAAAAAAAAAAAAGAACTATGGATTTAGACAGGCATGATGGTACAAGCCTAGTAATTCTAGAACAAGGAGGCTAAAGCAAAAGGATTGCTATGAGTTTGAGGCCAGCTGGAACTAAGTAGCGAGATCCTATCTCAAAAAAAAAAAAAAGAAAATATGGGGCTGGGGATATAGCTCAGTGGTTCCAGCGCCTGTCTTGCAAGCGCAAGAACCTGGGTTCAATCCCCGGTTAACAACATAACAATACTGGGTGTGGAAACTCACTCCAGCAGCAACCAGTACCACATACCACAGTGATGGGCGTGGTGGCTCACGCCTGTAATCCCAGCACTCGGGAGGCAGAGGCAGGAGGATTGCTGTGATGTGAGTTGGAGGCTGAGCTCAGGGCCAGCCTGAACCACAAAGCGAGACCCTGTCTCAAAAAACCTTAAAAAAAAAGAAAAGAAAATATGGATTTATAGACTTTAGATCCATTTCCATCATTCCTTTCTACATGACTCTATGAAAATTATTTCTCTATGCTTTATTTTCCCTCAATATACAAAATGAAGACACTACTTCTTCTTTTAAAGGAAAAATGTGCTATATGCATGAAATACACATTAGTAAGTATGTACGTGCCAATTTACCATGGTAGTACTCATTAGTGAGTATAATAATTGAGATGAGACAGCATGACTAATAAAGTGTAGGGAAAATAACCTATTGCTTTGAATAACTAGTGTTAACAGGGAAGCTTGGTTTTACATTAGGCAATCTGAGATCACAAGACTCTTATTAGTAGAGTTTCTTTTGAATGAAACATGTAGATTATTTTTTTAAAAAATACATTGATGTTATCTTGTACCTATACAAAACATATTTCAGACTCAGATTATATCTCTATTAAATTTCTCTAGTCAATTCAATATTTATTTTTAAATACATATAAAATGTAACCACTTTAGGTTAACAGTTTAATGGGTATTGATAAACTCTCAAGAAAATATTTATGGTAAAACAAAAATTGGGAATAAGGAAATTATCTTTGTTATAACTAAATATCATCCTCTGGAAAATATTTTCATCAATACCTGCATAAGTATGATTAAAATTTTTTGGTTTTCCACAGGAGAAAAAACTATTGTTAAAATATACTACATAAGGCCGAGGATTTATTTCAGTGGTTCTGATGTCTGCCTTGCAAATCCAAGGTTCCAAGTTTGATCCTGGCAAGCACATATCACAATGCCAGGCATGGTGATTCACAGACATGCGCAATCAGTAGCACACACAATGCCGGGCATGGTGGCTCACACCTGTAATCCCAGCATTTGGGAGGTAGAGGCAGGAGGATTGCTGTGAGTTCAAGGCTTACCTGGCCTATATAGTGAGCTCATGGCCAGCATGAACTACAAAGCAACCCCCCCATCAAAAAAAATCCTGTTGCATATACCTTATAGACACTGGCTCTCGTATTTCTGTTCCATTCTATCTCAAAATATCAGCGTGGTGCCCTGCACCTGTTTTTCTCACATTATTGAAATCTTCACTTCAGAGGAAACTCCTGAAGCAAAAGTACAATGCTAGAAAACCAGATTTCTGACCTTTTGAGCACACAAAATTGACTTGACAGGCATATGCTAATCAAAATAAAAAATTTTACTTATGCATACACAAAAGTAAGATGAAAATCTATTTGTAAGATCCAAATTTCAAATCCTTATTATACTTTAAATAAACCTTTTTAAGTGATTTTATTTACCCAAAGACTTGTATGTTAATGCCAAAATTACCAGAAAAAAATCAAAGCTCACCAAAATAAGTAGCTCTAATTGTGTCAAAAAGACCAATTTTCAAAGGATAAGAAAAAAAATTGTTCACTCACTATAAAGAAAGCAACCAAGAAATCTCTCCACAGAAAGCCTTCTTATTTGAACCATTTAGCATTTAATGAAAAGAATATTTCAAATGAAATAAGTCTTTTTGTGGTTATTTAAGAAAAGCAGGTAGGAGTATAATGTGATTTGCTGATTTTCCAATGCAACCTATTATTCAGGTTTATTTCTGCATAGACTATTTTTTTTCCAAAACTGCACTGAGTAAAGAGCTCACAGCTATAAAAGACAAAAACACATTTTAAAATTGAACATAATACACAGAAAGTTAGATACACCATCAAAAACAAATCAACAGTACAATCTTTATTCTCTATAAATGCGCATTTCATTGATAATGTGTAACTCTGACTTAAAGAATAAGTGTAAAGATAAGAAAAAACACAGAACACAAATCGAAATTTAAATATTGATCTAACACTTTCATAAAGTTAATAAGATTACATCATCTTACTGAATTAAAGCATCTTCTTTTTTTTTTTTAAATTATTTTTTTATTTTTTATTTTTTTTTAGGTTTTTTGAGACAGGGTCTCGCTTTTGTGGTTCAGGCTGGCCCTGAGCTCAGCCTCAAACTCACATCACAATCCTCCTGCCTCTGCCTCCCGAGTGCTGGGATTACAGGCGTGAGCCACCACGCCCGGCACTGTGGTATGTGGTACTGGTTGCTGCTGGGTGTGAGTCTCCACACCCAGTAT
>PVIR01028515.1:10409-22007 GCA_004026965.1 Petromus typicus | reverse complement strand
GTGCAGATTCTGTATGTTCAGTTCTTTTCCTTTTCCTGTGAAGTTTTCTGCCATTATCTCTGTGAATAGTTTTTTAATGTCTTTAGCATTGTCTCTTGCTTCCTCAGTGACTCCAATCAATCTTATGCTATTCTTTGAATCATCTAGGAGCTGTTGGATTGATTTTTCATCATCACTTGCTTTTTTCCATAAATTATGCCTTTCCTGTTCATTGGTTGAGATCCTATCTTCTAGGTCTGAAATTAGGTCTTCTGCCATATTCATTCTATTGCATAAACTTTCACTTTCTTTCTTAATTTCCTGGACCTCTGCTTGTAGGTGTTTAAAAGGTTCCATTGCTTTTGCTATCTTGGATTCTATCAACTCGATGATTCCCTCTTTAGCTTTATTAATCATCGTGTTGACTGTGTCCAATATCTCTGCTTTCATCTCAGAGATCAGTTCTGATTTCCATTTTACTAGATCTGCTTTGGTTACCATTTCTGAGAACCCTGGAGATTGGTCTTTAAACTTCTCTATTTCCCTTCTCCCTGTGTTACCTTGAGGTGAGAGTCTTTGTATCTGAGACTTTGAGTGTTTCCTCTTCTCTTAGTTTTTGTCATTGCTGTTGTTTTTGGCTTTGTACCTGCCCTGTTTTCTGGTGATGTTTGTTGCAAATGTCTTTCCTCTTAATATTTCGGAACCTTAAAATATCAATGTTTCCTGGGATGTTCTTTATAGTGTGTATTGGGACCTAAAGGAAAACCCCTAGTTCTGGAACACCATATGAGGTACTCAAACAATATGGTCAGAACACTTTCTCCCATCTGATTAGAGGCAGGAAGGCTCTGGCTTCTGCACTGCTACAGTGGCACTGCCTGAGGTTCCAATAGGCCCACCTACTCACCAATACATAGTCCCTGGATGTGCTTCTGCAGTTGACATAGAGAAAGGCAAACTCTGGCCTTGCTTGGCTGCCATGGCATAGGCTTCTGCTTCTCTGGCTCTGCCCTCTGTTATACTCAGTCCCTTGGAGCTCTTCCGGTGTGGGTCTGGAGGCCGGCAGGCTCCAACCCCAGCATGACTGCAATGGCTCAGACTGCTGCCTCTGTGGCACTGCCCACTGTTATACTCAGTCCCTGGGCACTCTTCCAGTGGGGGCCTGGAGGCCAGCAGACTCCAATTCCTGCACCGACCCACCTGAATGCAGAACTTTTGCACTAAGCTATATCCCAAGACCCTTTTTGTTTTTTATTTTGAGTTAAGGTCTCACTAAGTTCCTAGGTTGCCCAGGTTGGCTCAAACTCATGATCCTCGTGCTTCTGCCTCCCAGAGCATTGGGTTTCCATCTTTTAAATTTTTTCTCTTGTCTTTTCTTTTTTGGTGGAATGTGTGCTTGTAATACGTGCATGGACACTCTATTCCCTTTTCTGCTTCCTTGCTGCACTGTGTGTATGTTATATGTGGATACAGATCATGTGTAGTTAGAGTCTGACTTTTCCTTTGGCCAAAGTGATAGTGTACTGGAAGGACTGACTTTCTTCTTGCAGCTGTCTGCAGTCCAGATGAGGCTTGGCTTTGTCTCCCAAACAGAAGTTAGTCAGGTTTTGTGCCTTGGGGATGGAATCACTCTGGTAAACAAGAATGCTGTCCTTGGGATGTACAGGAGGGGAAGACTGATGTAGGCAAATATTAGCCGCAGTGGTAGACTGTGGTGGACATTATTCATCTTGGTTACTGAGAAGTCTAGAAACATCCTTTGCCTCTGAAGAGGGTCCTACTCTGCACAGAAATGGAAGGAGTGGGGCATCCTCTTCTGTGTTCCACCTTCTAGCAACTGGTGCACTGTCCTGTGACCCACGTGTAGCCAATCAGTGTCCCTAGCTCCAAACTGAGTGTTGAGGAGTTGCTTGGCAAACCCTGTTTTCTTGCCAAGGCAACTCCAAAGTGCTGTCAATTTCTCCTTGGCTCTGACAGCATTCTAATTGCAACAGCTATTTAATAGAGCTCTTATTAAAGAGCAAGTGATGGTAATAGTTTAGTGAACCAATGAAAAAGCAGGGTTAACTCAGAACATGCAGAATGTAGGGACCACATTCATCACCTACGAGCCAGGAAAGGATGGAGGCAGGAAGTCTGAGCTGTACAGACTGTCTCAGGACCAGAAGTTCCTTAAAACCTGGAGTTGGATGCTCTCTTCAAGATGCCAGCACTCCCTTCCCACTAGGAAGGACACAGCATCTCTTGGTGAGGTGGGAGTCATTCATAGAGGAACATAATTATAATAGCGTCTTGGCTCTCATAGACCCTGAACGATAGCACCAGGGTACCAGGCAGTGGTGTTTTAATGAGGGATCTCCATTGAAATTGTTCTAATTTTTAAGAGCTGGCATGTGTCAGATGCTTCTCAGAACACACACATACCTTCTCTTTCTATCCTCAGCCAGGCTGCATTGCAGGTTTTATTATGCTCATTTTACAGACACAGCCCAGAGAAGACAAATCCCTCCTCAGAGCCTTTTTCTCTGTGTTGGAGGAAATCAGCCCCACCTTGTCTGATTCTGAAGCCCAAGCTGTCCATAAAAGATGTTCACAGAACTCAACAACATGGGGCTGATCCCTCCCCTTTTGAGGTCAACAGCATCTAATTTCTTTTCAACCACTCGTCCCTGGGTACTACAGATTCAGAACCCCAGGCTGCCTTGAAATGTGATCTGAACCAGGGTGGGATCTTCGCTGTTCTTCTGTTCTCCGGCCTCATGCTTCACAGAAAGTGCTGCGTCCATCCAGTTTACCCTGGACGGAGTTCTACCCTGGACGGAGTTCTGAGAGAAAGCACATGACTTATGTGCACTGGGTAGAGAAGATAAAGGAGGTCTGAAACCAACTTTGTTTATGGAAGTGCTTTGCTTTGTGACAAGGGCCCCGGTCACGTGGGACTTTAAAGGAGCTCAAACCACCAAAGTAAAGAGTGGTTTTAAGGACATACGGTTTGAATCACCCCTGCTCTGGAGAGTAACTGAAATAGGAGCCACAAATGGCTGGCATTGCCATCTTGCCCTTCTGGAGCAGTGCAGGGGCTGCCTGTCCACAGCTGCCTGGGTCAGACGAGCTAAGTGAGGAGGGCTCCTCCTTGCACTCCTCCACGACTCCTCACCTAGCTCTCCCTCCTGCTTGCAAATCTCCCCTGCCCCACACCAGCCTTCCTTTGCTCAGTTTCACCTTGTTATTTCTCCTTTGTCCTGTTGAGACTCTGACTCATTATTTCGTTGCTACATCTTTCCATTCTTTCAAAATACTGGGAGTTTTAGGGACTTCTTCCCTTGGAGTTTCCCTAGTGCCTGGTCTTTTCTGAGTGGACATCAACACTGTGCCTTTTTTCCAAGATGGGGAATGGATAGAATGAAGCTCAGAGTCTGGGGCCCAAAGGTGACCTTACTGGAGTTTTCTGCAGTAAACATTTCTCCTCACAAATACTATTTCTTTAAAGTTGTCTTTGAGATGTCTCAATGACAGAGACCTGGGAACACATCTCCAAGAGATGTGTGCATTAGCCAGAAGTGACTCGAGAATTCCTTGACATCACTCATTTTGTCTTAACTATTCGTATCTTAAATGCTTATATGTTAATTTTAGTGCATAATTATTTTAAACATTAACTAACTAAATTAGCCCTGATACTCTCCCACTGTGCAGCCTTATCCCTGAAAATTCCCTGAGAAACACAGTCATTGCACAAAGTTTTCTACCCCATCTGTCACCCCAATGCCCCTGGTATACTGAGATGAAAAATCCCAATTCCAGTTGAATGTATGACTCTCAGAAGCACCAAGTTGTTATCTGTGTAAGATGAAGGCTAAAATTCTAAAATGAGGCATGAGAGAGAGAGAGAAAGTATGGGCCACAGAAAACCGGTGCTCTGTGTTCCAGCCAGTAGAATCTTGAATCTGTAAGACTTAGGTCAAGTTACTTAACATCCACAGCTGTCAGTTTCTTCAGTGGCAAAATGAGGATAACAGATCTGCTTTCTTAGGTTTTGGAGTAGCACAGTGCATATTATGTTGGCATTAAGTAAATGCTGCTTGTCTTTGCCTTTCTCTGGGATGGCTTTGGAGGAGCTGAAAATAAAGAGAAGAAAATTTCTCAGGGCCATTTTGTCACTCATTTCTCTTTCCTGGGTCACTTTTTCCAGCAGCATTCATTTGCTGGAGTAGAAAACCTCAAACTTGACTCAGACTTGATCCAGTGCTATCAGAGCACAGCTGAGCTCTCCTGATGTCCCAGGGTTCTTTGCATGCATTGAGGTAGGAGGCAGGACCTCACCTCACCCTCAGAATCCCTGCATATGCATTGCTTCCTTGGCAGCTACCATGTGGCTCCTGTCTACATCTGATTTAATGGAAGCATTAGCCTCAGTCTCTGCCTTAGGAGCCAGTGACACACAGGGGATGAGAAAGGCTCAGAATTCATGGAAAGTGGTTGTATCTGTGCTTCCTGGGCCAGGAGAAATGGATCCTGTTGGGTGGGATCTTGGTGGAGGTTCTAGGCACCCACCCTCCCTCTGCTATTCCTGCCACTTTGGACCTGGATTTTTGAGTCTTTCCTCCCATTCTCCAAGCTCATCCACCTCTCAACCCCTTCATGCTTTAGGCAACGAGTGTATTGTTTGCTCCTGGAACCTTGACTCAACAAATTCTACTTCACCCACATGGACCAACCTGAATTATGCTGCTGCCATCTGCTGGATTAGTGTTTCAAAGTCTGAATCTTAGGTGAGACCAGAGCCTCCAGGGAAGAAGCCATGTGTATCCCCAGTGCCCTGTCCACCTAGCTGTTGGGTGTGCACTTGGTAGGGGGCCTCCCATTGCCAGCCTGTGCACTGATTGCCTCCTCCACCAGCAGAGAGCCACATTGCCCAACCAAGCCCAGGTGGACTCATCCAGTGACTGGTTGATATGACCCACTCAGCCCAGCTCTGGGCAACTCTGAAGGCTGGCATGGAGCACTGCGGGCTTGCTGAGCTTGTGACTGGAAGTGCATTGCAGTTGGAGCCTTCCCTCTGTCCCACACTGTATCTGCCGTTAGCAGGTATGGGTGTCCTGAACCCCGCTCTGCATTCTCAGCTTTTGATTCTTGGAAAGCCCAGTATGCAGCTATCTCTGACACTGCAGCATCAAGACCTGGTCTGGTTTCTCATGAAGAAAAAGCACAAACACCTGTTTGTCAAATAGCTAATTCCTTTTACCTGTGATGAGACTTCCTTGTCCCCTACTTGCGCCCCAGTGCTCTCTTTCCTGCCCTCCTCTTGCTTGGTCCCAGATTACTCTTCACTCCAGGTTACTCTTGATGTTTTTACACATGCACAGACTTCCTTCTCTGGGAAGGAGCAGCCGTTCCATGAATTGACTAGAAGATCTGAAAGAGCAGTGGGTAGATCTGTTTATTGTACTTCCAATACCACCACAGCGCTTGGCTTTGGCAGGTGACCGATACAGACTTGCTGAACTGAGCGGAAGTCTGTATCATCCAGGTGTCTCTGCTGAGGAAGAGGAAGATGACCTAAAGCCAGCCTGGAAAGACAGAGGACCAAGTCCAGCCATTGTTTTAAAGAGGAAGTTTATTTTAACTATCTATTTTTCCATCTCATAGCATTTTCTAACATTTCTACTTAGCACCCTATTCAGTTCTGTCTTCCTAATTAATTTTCTCCCCATTCTGTATATATATAGAGAGAATCCACTCAAAAAATGTACACACTTCAGCAGCTTACCGTACGAATGGATGCCTGGAAGCTCATGGCCCTCCCTTGTGATGGTAGAGGTCAAAGGTAACTTGGAATAAGTTCATGATATCTTAACAAGTTTAGTATTAAACTATTTATGTTAAATTTTCTTTTACTGATGTATACATTTTTGGTAGACTCTCTGTCTCTCTGTCTGTCTATCTATCTATCTCTCCATATAAATATATCTCTGTTCATGAACTTAGTTCTTTCCACAGTTCCGGTCACAAATTCAATTGGATGAGAAATGAATCTAATTCACTGGTTAGGTTCAATGTCGACCTTGTAGGGAAGTTTGATTTGGTTTTTATCCAAGCTGGTTTCTGGTAATTATACAGAATACAGTGTCTCAGTGTGGTATTTTCATAATGTATGTCACATACTTCCATCATATTTGCCCCCAGTTACCTTCCCTCCCCTTCCCTGACATCCTTTCACTCTGCTCCTATGCAGCTGTCTCACTTGTACTTTCATGTCAATCTAGGTTCCACAGAGGAGGGAAGACATGCCTTATGCATCTTTCTCTTCAGATGACTTGCCCATTTATCAATCGGGGTTTTTTTTTGGTGTTAATTTTTGTGTTTTTATATATTATATATATTAATCCTCTTTCAAAGAATAGCTAGTGATAAGGTTTATCTCTGACAACCCCCTAAGGCCTTGTGCAATCATGAGGGTCCTTGGAAGATGGTTGCTGACAGGGGCTGGGAGTGACAGCTGCTAGGAGTTGGGGCCGGGTGGGGAGAGGTGGCCTCTGTGGGTGTGACCCGAAGGTTGCATCTCCCTTCCTGGCCCCTCCCATGACTCCTCTGCCTCCTGGCCACAATACCATGAGCAGCTCCTCCCCGCCGTGCTCCTGTGTGTACGGCTTCTGTCCTAGGGCCTGCAACCTCTACACATGGTCAGCCAAAACAAACCTGTCCTCCTTAAGTTGTGGGTGTCAGATATTGCGTCTCAATGATGAGAAAGTACCTAGCATAGTTGGCAAAGACTTTCTCCCAGTCTGTAGTTTGTGTCTCTCTCCACTGATCGTTTCTCCTGCTGTGCAGAAGCCACGTATTTGACTCCACCTCATGCACTGATTCTTCCCATTGCTTTCCTAGTTATGGAGTCCTATGCAAGAAGCCTTGGCTTGTGTCTACATCTTGAAGTGTTTCCCTTCCCTTTCTTCTAGAAGTTTCCTAGTTTCAGGCTTCCATTTGGGACTCTGATCCATTTTGAGTTGGTTTTCGTGTAGGGCGAGAGACAGAGTTCTAGTTTCAATCTTCTACATGAGAGTGCTCAATTTTCCCAGTACCATTAATTTCAGAGGTTGTCTTTTTTCCAAATGTGTACATTTGGCCCCTTTGTTTGAGTTTATTTCTGAGCTCTCGTTCCCACTTCTTGGTGAACACCTCTGTTTTTATGTGAGTGCCATGCTGTGTTTGTTCCAATGGCTGTATATATTTTGAAGTTAGGTGTAGAGATGCTTGCAGCTTTTTATCAGTGTTACTTTCATTCTTTATTCACAGTGACACACAGATGATTGATGTGGCTAAAGTACTCTGGTCAAAGGACAAAGTGCTTCAACAGACCACAGCAGTACAACTAAGAGGCAACATGGAGAATGGTGAGAACTATCATCTTGTTAACCACTCATGTTTTGTTTGTCTTTGCAGAGACCTGCCTGTGATATCTCATGTAACATAGGTGACCAAGTCATTCTTAGCATTTCCACTTTATGAATGTTGAAAATTATACTCACAGATTTGAACCTTCTCCCTACAAAATTACGTAGCTAATAAGTGAACAAAATTGGAAGTCAAATCTGGATCTGTTTAATTCTAAACCAAAACCCCCAGGCACCTTTGGGTTGATGGGTAGGAGAGGACTGGCAGAGCACCAGCTGAGGCCACTGCACAGTGAGTCTTATCTGGCTCAAAGAGGACCACAGCACCATGGCCCTGCTTCTAGTTGTCTGTGCTCCCCCTTGACTCTCTGCTTCCTGTGCACCATGCTGTGAGCAGTTCTTCCTATACGGGCCTCTCTGCACACCATCCTGCCTTGGAGCCCGCTGTCTATGGACTGAAACCAGGGCCAGAATAAACCTGTATTTCAGCCATGCCTGCTGGGCATTGTGCCTCTGCAACAAGGCCAGTGGCTAAGATAGAAGCCATCTTCAAAGCGTGATCTTATCCACGGAGTCCCCCATGCCAGAGGCCAGAGGCGACTGTGCCTGGCTTTTCCTGTGGAAACTGCCTCCCTCTCTAGTGTTCCAGCCCAGTTGTCTGCCCATGATTTTGGCACAGCAGTTGATCACAACTCTGAGATTTTAACCTGCCTGTGGATGGATTTTCCAGGAACTTCCAGACAGTCTCAAAAACACGAGTTGATCTTAAGTAATCATTTCTTTTCTCTTTCTGCCCACTCTCATGCACAAAATATATCTCAATAAGCTCTCCTGCATGGATGTGTTTATGCTATTTAGAGACTGGAAAAGCAATTTCAACTTATTGATGTGGGAGAAAAGAAAGCGCCTGAGTCGTGGGCTGAAAAGTTTTGTCCCTGGTCTGATTGTAAACAGATGTCATGGGCAAATTCATTATTGATAATGTGGAACATTTGGCAACAAAACAAAACAAAAACCTAAGAAAATGTAGTAGTCAGTGTAGATCTTTTACGAGGGGGACAGTTTCCTAAACATCTGTGTTCTCTGCCTCCTCCCTGACCTGCTGAAAATCACTGTCCTCACAGTTTAACCCACTCAGTAGAGTCGCCAAGGTTGTCATTATTTTCCTTACATTTTTACAGCTAATATCTCCTGAGTGCTCCCTGCCTGTGTAGGAGGCTGCTGACAGGACTTCTGGATGGCCCTGAAGCGAAGTCTTAAACCTTAAGAATTGAGTCTTCATTGTTACGTCCATTTTACAGATGATGGTGCTCAAGGATGCACAGATTAGGAAACTGTCCAGTGCTCCAGATCTGGGGCAAACCCCGGCCTGGCTGATTCCAGATTGTGCTTAAACCCAAGAAACCATGCAGTGTGCCCCTCAAAACTGCTGAGGTGCCCTCTCGCCCAGGGGAGCTTCCCAGCTGTCTCCAGGCTCCGGCCCTGCGGCCAGGGCTCCTGTCCCCCCCGGGACAGCTAGCTGGGGGGAGGGGGGGCTGTGCGCCCTTCATATGAAAGCTGGGGTGAGAGCTTGGGAACGAGGAGCCAAACGGAAGATGAGTCTCGCAAACACTTTCCCTCCCTCAGAAAGATGCTGCTGGCTGAAGGCCACCCTGTTTATTAGCAGTGGAGACGAGGATCTACTCTGCTGAGGAGACTTTTATGACATTCAAGGAACCACACTTCTGGCCTTTCCAACTTCTGAGAAAAGCCATGCCGGGAACAGGAAGGGGTGAATGGGGCAGCCTCGGGCGTTGCGCTCTTCCCAGCTTGTGCTGCACCCTGTGTGGGAGTCCTCTCAGGGAGGATTTTACAGTTTTATTTTATTAGTGTTTTACTTTAAAAAACAATTTATTTTCAATGGAAAATATGTGTATATTTGTGACATACAGCGGGATGTCTGCCAGAGCCCACAATATCGCTGATGTGCGGAGCAGCTGTGAAAAGTTAAACCCTGCCATTGGCTCATGTAAGGAGCGAGGCTGACAGAAGCTACATGACTCACAGAAGTATCCCATGAGCACTGCGGTAGCGCGCAGGTCAGTGTGACCTCCCCACTAAATGCCACAGGGGAGGCCGGAGTCAGGGCCTGCGAGGCTGTGGGTCTAAGATGGGGAATGGAGGGTGGAGTAAATCGCATGCGATTCTACTCCCACAGTTAGCACCTTCTTAGCGCATAATAGGAACAACGTCTCTATTACCATGATATACTTTGTCTTGCTTCTAATTTGAAAATGCTTTGACTCCTCTTTAAAGCCTTTACTGGGTGGGTTTCTGTATGAATTCACATACTGCTCGTATACACATGAGCAGTATGATCACAGAGATTATTGTGAGGGTGAGGGTGGGTGGAAGAAGGTCACTTGTCAAGGAGGTTTTTGTTGAAACAGCATAAAAATGAATGTAAGTTGGTGTGGCCATTAATGATGAGTTGTTAACTTGGCTAGACTAACAGACATCTAGCAGATTCCTAAAGCACAGCTATGAATATGTCTGTGGGTGACCGAGAGATAGGCCAGCAAATGAATGCGGCAAGACACCCCTAGATGTGCGACACACCAATCAGCTTGTAGGCTGGGTGCAATCAAAAGAAGAAGGAAGAAGGAATTGTGCCCATTCCTGAAGAACTCCAGATGTCACCGTCTTCTGTGGACACTGGTCTCCGAACTGCTCTCCAGATTCTTTGTTTTCAAACACTGGCAACTCTCCAGGGAGCTTCTCAGCCTTGGCAGCGGACTGGCGCTGTGCTCTCGATCCTCCTTCTCTTGAAGCTCCCATCTCCTGGACTGGGCAGCCCCGGGATCCTGGTGTGCTGTACCGCGCAGTCACTGTGGACTCTTCCGCCGCTGATCCCACAAAGGGCGCGGTGGGCTCCACTGTCTGTGATCCTGTCTGCTCACCTCACATGTCTCCTTACATAGTTATACTGACTCTGCTTCTCCAGAGAATCCCAATGAATGTAGCTGCTATAATCATGCAGAAAATATACTGGCTTACATAACTATCAGGGCAGGTTTGACTCGGTGGCTCAGTGGTGGAACCAAGGCATCTGCTTTGTTCCTGGTGCTTTTGCTCTGCGTTTCTTCCCCTTTCAAGGGCTTGACAACATTATAAAGTTTTCTCAGGGCTTTATATGGCTACAAATAGCTATGGAAGCTCAATGTTCTTGTTTATCCAGAAGGGAAAGAGGGACTCTTCTCCACTGTCAAAATAAAATCCTTTGCTTAAGTGTGATCAGCCCAGGACAGAGTACGTTCATGGATCAGCCTCAGTTGTCAGGACTGGGGAGATTCATTCTAGCAGCTCTGGGAGTGGGTCCAGACTGACTTCAGCTAGTCAGTACAATCCTGGCTGCCCTCCTCAAATAACCAGTCAGGACTGGGCATGTAACTCAGGCCTACACCAAGCTACAGATGGTGTTTTTGTTTGTTTGTTTTGCAAAAGAGGTTGTTTTATGGAGGAGGAAGCCAGGCAAACGGACGGTGTGTGTACAATTGTATTATTCACTTCAGGAATTAAGACCAAATCACAGCCTTCTAATCAGCACTGTTTAATTTTTTAGTCATTGAAAGAAACATTTGCTTTGAAGAAAATTAGTTACAATCCTTTAAACTGTTGTATTCCTATTTGCATCCTGATTTTATCCCCCCTTTACCAAAATAAATTAGAATTAGAATTCATGTTCCACATGGCATTGAAGCAAGCCTCCATTTTCAAATTCAAGATTTTAGGAGGTCCTGTAAGTTTGGGGATGAATCTTTTCTATATATATATATATATATATATCATTTAAATTATCATTACTAAATTTCTCCTTAAAACTGAAAAAAAAGTTCATGTACATGCAGCATACCACTGCAAAATTACTAGTAATTTTCTTCATTTCCATGACCCAGAAATATTAGATGTTATATTTTAATATAACATATACTTTAATATTCTCTATGCTTTTTCCACATCTATACAAAAACACATATGTACATATAGAGAGCAGCTTTGGTTGCTTTCATAAAAAGTGAAATAATATCATTCACACTATAAACACTTCTTCTTAGTAACACATCATCTATGCATTCTACATCTATAGCTGTGAATGCCGCTTTTCAATAGACTCTTGTTATGAATATATTACAAAGTTTATCTAGTCATTCCACCAGTGGACATTCAAGTCATCTCTGTTTCTTTCTTT
>PVIR01028515.1:0-10309 GCA_004026965.1 Petromus typicus | reverse complement strand
CCATGGGGGCAAGCGATCTCTCATTCCTCCTGTTCCCCAGTAAAAGGGTCACTTCAGAACACCACTGTCACTTCTCAAATATCACTGCTGCATTTCTACAGCCCTGTACAATTTTCAACTCCTCCCTCGTTACCCCCTCACCATGAGGGGGAGGCAGGCAGGTTGCACTCATTTTTCAGATGAAAAACTAAGGTTCAAATAAGGTGAAGAATGTTGAAGATGGTTCCAACTCAGTACTTTTGCCAAAACATGACATGCTTCTCACCCTTCTATTTTTACAAGATTTTTGTTTTTGTGTTATAAATTTCCTTGAATGGTGGGCATTTATTCCTTAAATGCCTTTGGTGTGACTTTTCTCTCATTTGTGCTGCTGGTAGGACATTGGCTGGTTAATTTGTTTGAAAGAGATTGGAAAGAACCCTCTGAAAACCCAGCAAATAATCATGTTGTCCAGTTAGATTTTAGATTTTTAAATACAGATGGGTCTTTAATGATATGTTTGGGACATTTTTCTCAATGTGTTCATAATGTTCCTGACACAAGTGGCCCAGGGACTAGAAGAAGGGCAATGGAACATAGACATATAGTCTTAGACAGCAGCTTTGAGCTTAAATGTCAGAACTATCTTGATGTATTCTAGGTAATAGTGAACATCATCCATTCCATTGAATTCGTGTTTAAAATTTGACTAAACTCAGTATAGGTATTTAAAAAATCTAACTTGAGTAAGGCTTTAACTAGAGAGCTGAAATATAGCAGTACAGGAATTGACAGATTTATTTTCTTTACTTCATGGCAGGCTCCTGAAGAGCTCACCTTTGGTAAATCACATTTATTGGACACCCCAATTCCTGTGTCTAGAGAACTCAATTTAAGATTTGTTTGATTGCTGGTGCTGTCTTTCCACCATACCATTTCCCAGAGCAGCAGGCAAAGCTCCTAACTTTCTAATACTTAGTGGCAGAGGTAAAGTAGGTCTTTACTTTTCTACTCAGACCTTGAGACAGGCAAATGTACTGCTCAGCTTTCTGATCATGACAAAATACCAGACACCCATAATGTATGGGAGGAGGGGTTTACTGGCGCATTGTTTCAGCCCATGGTCAGCTGGCTCCAAGGCAGAAACACTCTGAGGAGAGGGCCTGGCAGAGGGGAGCCATGCTGCTCACAGTGGCTGAGAAGAAAAGCAGGCTGGGGTGAGACAGAGAAGGAGTGAAGGACGCCCTCAGACGATGTGCTCTGTCGAGGCCCCAGAGCCTCCTACTTGTGCAGCTTCGACCTCATCGATACTTAGCCCGCTGCCTCAGTGACGTGCTCAGTGTCTGTGTAACCAGTGACTGCTCCGACATCTCTTTATCCAATCAGTTGAAAAATAAAGCATTGCACACAAGCGAGGAAGTTGTCAAAGGTTGTAATTTCAGTGAATTTGTTTCTGTTGTTGATACTCTTTCACTTCTGTTGTGTGATTTTGAGCAACTCATGTAACCTGAGCAGCCTCTAATTTTCTACTGATGAAATTACACTAATATTAGCACCAATTTTATAAGATTATTTTGAGGATCAAATGAATGGCAGTCTAACAGTGCTTAGCTTATGGAAACTGCTCAGCACGGGTGTGATTAAGAACACTAGTACAACAAGGAGGAGAGCTCTCGCTGCCACTGAGGATGCGGTGCTTCGGTTTCTAGTTGGGAAAACGTAGCTCTGATCTGTTGCTTGTCCAGTCTCTTTAATGCTGAGAGTTCAGATACTTTTGCCACGTGAGTGGGATGAGATTTGTCAGTCTTTCTTGGTCATCTTCTAGTGACTGGTTTGAGTCCTAAAATCTAGAGAGAAGATTCTTCTCTCACCAGATAATGTGAAATTATTCAGTAACCTTTCCTTCTGAGGTTCAGCTTTCGGGATGGGGATACGATATCTTTCTTACAGGCTTCGGAGGACAGCATGAGATCACATATCCAAAGCACCAAGTGGGCAGCATGAGCCACTTCCTAGCCTCTGGTGGACTCATCCCTACCACTGTGAAAGTTCAATCTCACCAACGCCCCCCTGCCCACCTCCTCCCTGAGTAGGAAATCCACTCAGCCCAAGGGGCACACACTACTGGAGCTAGTGACTGAGGGGTTTGTGGCTACCTTATCACTCAAAAGGGATCATTTTGAGATGCACTCTGTGTGCTGGAGTCTACTTAGACCTTGAGATAGGTGGGTAGGCTAAACCTGGATCTTCCCTGGTCTCTCTTGCTGTCCCTTCCCTATTTCCATGCTTCACGATAGGCTCCCCTGAAGAGCTCACGTTCCATAAATCACACTTACTGGCCACCTCAATTCCTGCTTCTAGAGAACCTAGTTTAGGACAGTTACCTAAAGGCCCAGGCTGAAATAATTTTCCCAGTCTTTGACTACCGTTGCTGCAGAAACTGGTTAAATTTCTTTTACTATGTTGAGTCAGCCCAAAGCTCTTCCATTTGACATGAACCCATTTTGATTAACAGGGACCTTTAACCCAAAGAAAGCTGGTCTCAGTTGGTTCAGAGGGCCAACCCATCTATAATACCATATTGCCACTACAATTCCAGTTTGCTATAAAATGGCAGTTTCTAGAGCCCAGCAAAGAAGTATGGGCTTTGTTGGTAAGTGTAGTAGCCCAACTTTAATATGGTCAGCTTTGAGAAGTAAATATCTTCAGGATAAAACTGGTTGACATATTTCCACAGATGGTTCTCTCTACCCCTTCTCTTCATTTCTCGTAAGGCGTGTTCTAGAGGCTGGTAACTTGGAAGCAAATGAAGACTTCTGTGAGAAAACATTGGGTTTAAAAATTGTTCCATGTGGTTCAAATATGTTTTAGACATTTACTAGGAAAAAGTGTGGACTTAATCATAATAGTGTGATGGAAAAAAGGTTTTTGTTAGCAAAAAATTCCAGAGAGTAGCTGAGGATTGTGAGGCATAGCCTTCAATAGTGACTTACAGACTGTTCTCAACAGGCAGCTTCACAGAGACAAGAAGGGGGCTAAAGACACTGCTGATGGTGTTGGGTGTGAGGACTGCACACAGGTCTGGGAGGTGCTATGGACATTTCCTAAGGAATCTGGTGTGGTTTAAAAAAAAAGTTGTCAGCATGCAAGCAGTGTCTGGAGTCTGGTGGCACTAATGCCAGATTCAATCATCTGTCAAGTTTGCCTTCAGGAGTGTCTTTTTGATTCTGGGAAGGGAGGGGTCATACTTTCCCGGGGGTTCCATGCCCAGAGGCCCCTGGTGACTTCAGGGATGGAACCCAGTTACTCTGTTAGTGTAAAGTCTTTGTCTTAGTCTCTTTGTCCTGCTATAATAAAATGCCTTAGACTGAGAAATTTTTAAGAAGAGATATTTATTTTCTCACAGTTCTGGAAGCTGGGAAGTCTAAAATCAGGGCAGTGGTGGATCTGGAATCTAGGAAGGGCTGTTCGCTGCTTCCAAGATGGTACCTCTGCCCGTCTTTATGCTGTGGAAGGAAAAAGAGAACAAATGCTGGGTTCGAACATGGGAGAGAACAAGTCTGCCTTCTCGAGCTCTTTTATGAGTCCTAGTCTCATTCTGGAGGTGTCCATCCTCAGAACCAAAGGCCCCACCACTTATCACTGTCATATTGGCCATTACATTTTGCATTTGGGCACAGCATTTCCCAGTGTTCGTCCATTTGGTTGCATATGGCTGCCTGTCTTCTTTTTTGTGATTAAGTGGTATTCCACTGTATGCGTAGACTATATGTGTTTTCTATATCCATTTATTAATGGATGTTTTAGTTTCCTCTCAAGTGAAGTATGTAAAATAGTGAAACTCACCGAAACCGAAAGCAGATCGGTGGTCCCTAGGTGTGCAAGCAGGAGGTTTGCAGAGGAACTGCTGCTCGAGGGCTGCAAAGTTTCAGATATGCCACACAAGCCAGTTCCAGGACTCTGCCGTCCACTGTTACGCTTCTAGATAACAGTATTGTATTGTACCCTTGAACATTTGTTAAGAGAGGACATTGCTTAAAAAGAATGGAACTTGGAGGCAGTGGGGCCTCAGATTCACGAAAGAGAAGCACAGAGATGAAGGAGTCGGGATTCGAGGGCTGTAGGGAGGAGCAGGTTTAGGACGAGGAATCCAGGAGAAGGTTCAGAATGAGGGACAATAGGGAGAAGCGGAGGGCCGAGGCTCACACTGAATACAGGACAGAAATGGTTGGTGAAACAGCACTCAGACTGCTAGTCAGGGCATCACAAAGTCTGCTGACCCGAACGCACATAACTACAACGCAGAAGCCCCACGTTTTCATATGTACGATTTTTCGACTTTCTCTTCACAGCCCGTGTAGACTTTTGTGTGCTCTTTAGTTTCACCCCTCCCTGGTTCTGTGTGGCTTACTCTGTTCCAGTCCAGCTGGTGACTAAGTTGTTTTTCTCATATTTTAGAAAGAGTTTAGTTAGAAAAGTAGGAGAGGATTAGACAGGACTGGGTGGGTGGGAGGGACTGGAAAGGCTCCAGGCTTTAGGTTAGGATTCCTTTGTTGTGCAGAATGTGAGCAACACATAAACAGAAGGAGAAATCAGAAAGGAAATGCAGTGAATCCACTCCAACTTGGATATTAAGGAGTGGAGAAAGATTCATATGATGCAGAAAAATATGGTCAGATGTCAGGGAGGGAGGGAGGGATTGAGGAGGAAAAGAAGCAAGAAAATAAGGTGCATTGTATTATCATCACTATGCAGAGAAATATTTCTACCTCAATGAAAATGAAAATCTTGTGGTTCCATTGATGCCAGGAAGGAAGAGCCGGGTTTAGGAAGGTGGCAGAGTTCCGCAGTGGTGCTGCTGTTAGCTGACTGTGGCGCATGCTTTCCTCTCCATGGAGCAAGATGGGCCTGGGGGAGGGGAAGAAAGCACCATTTCTTATTTTTCACGGTGAAGGATTACAGGTAATTTTTCTGTAGTGCATTTACATTGCTTTCTTTCTTTCTTTCTTTCTTTGTTTCTTTCTTTCTTTCTTTCTTTTTTTGTTTTTTTTTGGTACCAGGGCTCAAACTCAAGACTTTGCCTCTTTGAGGCCAAGCAGAATCACTGAGCTGAGTCCTTGGCTCTTTGCTTTGCTTTTTGACATTTAAAACTTTTGGGCTCACAGAGCACTCTGAATATATACAGTAATTCTCACATTTATCTTGACACCCAATTTTCTCCCAAAATGATGCCTTAATATTCATTCTGAGGTAATATTAGGTGACTCACCTTATGTACCTAGCAAGTGTTAGCATAAACTTCTAAGCATAATTCTTTTTGACTTCCAACCTTTTGCGATTGATACAGTATTTCCTCAAAATGGGGGAAAATGTATTTTGCTGATGCTTTCTGAACTATAAAGAAAACAAGGAATGAAAGGTGGCTAGAACATCATAAATCTAAAACTGAATGTTTTCAGTTAGGAGGAAATGTGTGTGTGTGTGTGTGTGTGTGTGTGTGTGTGTGTTTGTGTGTGTTTGTGTGTGGGGGTGGTGGGTAGAGAAAAGGACAAAAGCGTAACAATCAGATCGGCCTGGACCAGCTGCCTGAGGAAGGTGGGCAAGGTGCGCCTTTAGTTGGGGCCGAGTTTACTGTGCAGCTGTAGCTCAGGCTTAGGGGCCTCATCTCCTCAGGGGGATCAGGAAGATGCTGGCGGTCACTCCTGGGCCCATCCACAGAACCGAGGCTCACCCGGGACATGCAATTGGCAAGCGGAACGCCTTTCAAATAACACTTGTTCCTTTTAACCATGATTCTCAATTATTATTTTCCCTCCATGAAAACCACAGACAGCCTTGAGTATTACTCTTCAATAACATCAGTAAACTTGGCAATGGACTCAGGGGATCACTATTACAGATTGAGTATGAAATAGCTGCAAAAAAGACTTGGATAGTTTGGGAAAACTGGTCTTACACTTGGTCTTACTCTTTTCTCCAAAGAGAGAAAAATAGCATCTCCTCAGAATGCGGAAGAGAGAGATGCATGGCACTGTGGACTCTGAAGGCAGACAGACAGAGGGAGTGTGAGGATAGGGCAATTTGGTGAATTGTCAGGAACAGTCTTACACAGAGAGAAATAACTGCACAATCGGACTATGACTGACGGAATTTTCCTGCCTGCAGATGGACTTGGGGAATTCACTCTTATGTTCACTTCTGGTAGCAACGGGGACTCCAGTGGTCCCTCATGCCATGGTGATTCAGGGAAGAACTACACCAGTTTCTATGTAACCTCTCTAGGACAATTGTAGGTATCTGCCATGCCCTTCTAGGTCTTTTGGGATGTGGGGAATAAAAGGTGTGACCAGGTCTGGGGTCTTTCACTGCCCAGAATACCCTGGTTCAGGATCAAGCTCAGCTTCTTTAAGCCTCATTTCTGCCTATTTATTAATTATTTTATGTGTGCCATTGGACTCACAGGAGACTAGAACTTAGTGCAAAGGTTCTAGTTACCTTCCCTTCCTGTTTCCCAGTGGATGTGAGGCTCAGGGGCGAAGATGTGGTGTGAAGTCTGCAGTGAGGTTGGGCTTGGGAGGTGGGTGGGGAGGGCAGAGCAGCCACTGAGACAAGGTGACTGTCATGGACTGTGGCTGCACGGCACCGGCTGGTCATGGGGAGCAGACTGAGGTATGAGCGTGTCATTAAGGAGACTGAGTGCTTGAAGGTGGGGACTTTGAAAGACAGGATTTGCTGGACATCCAGAAGTGGTTTAAAGTACAGCCACAAGCTAGGAGATGGCAGGGATGAGCTGGAGTATTCAGTGGTCCCAGAGCCTAGAGGGCCTGGCACATTCTGAAGATCTTCAATACATTCTGTAGGCATTAGGAATTGTTCAGTAATTTTATCAGAGCATTCATGCGGTCAGATCTGAGGCTGAGGAGGAGCTCACTAACAGAAGCCTAACAGAGGCGGGGCAAGTGTAAGGTTTGCCTACACACTCTTCATGATTTGGGTGAAAGGCGATGCTTGGGGTCTGACAGAGCGGAGGGAAAAGGTGATCCAGAGGAATATTCATTTCCTGGCCTGGGAGCCTGCATTGGGCTTCATGAAGCACAGGGGTGTCAGATACACAGATTCTGTGTGGAAGGTCAGGAGCTCAGTTTGAACACCTTGGGATGACCATTTCTCAGGACGAAACAGACGCTCGCAGTCAAATTTCCCCAGAGAACTGTAGGTCAGGACGTGCTCCAGGCGGGACACATGGAGTTTGTTTTGTTGAAAGCAGGAGAGTGAGCACGGAATAGAAGCCTGAACTCAGGCAGGTGTTCCAGGAGGGCCCGAGGTTAAAGCGAAGGCCAGGAGCCAGAAGCCAGAGGAGAGCGCTGGTCTGCGGAAGCTCATGGAGGGGGAATGGCAGCCAGAGCCGATGCTGTGGCAAAGGCCGAGATGCAGAGGGAGAAGGATGAGGTCACTCAATTTAGCAGTTGACATTGGCCATTCCAACTTGAGGGTGAGGAGGAGAGGAACCCAGCCCAAAACCGAGACAAGGGAGTAGAGATGAGAGAGCAGAGAAGGTGAGGATGAAGTCCTCTCTTCAGGAGTAGAGTGGCTGCAAAGGGACGCTGCGGAGGGGAAAGTGTTCCCAGCTGGAACAGGCCAAAAGCGCATGTGTGCTTGTGAGAAGGCTGTGAGAAATGCATCTGCTGGAGAGAGGGCGACCCTGGGGACTGCCACTTGCGTCACCTCAGTCTTTGGTCCTGTTACTTTAGTCAGCACATTTTGTGCTTTGCTCTCTGCCCTGCCTTTCTCTTCTTTCTCCTTATAACACCTTTTGTGGCATCTTTACGTGGAGTTACCTGAGAGGTTGGAAGTATTCACCTCTCCCTGCCAAGGACTGCTGCTTATGGACCAAGGGCACTCCGGACCTATGTTAATCTGGTTTCTGTACCTTATAATAAAAGCATTTTAAGAATTTTGCATTTTTCTCAGAAAAATAAAGTCAACAAACGCAACGAGAGCTTTGTCCCCAGGGACTGACAGCAGTCTGTGTGTCTTTTGGCTGTTGTTGTTAATTAAACGAAACTGTTCCCTGGAAGGGAATTTTTGTGTTCCAGTTTCTTAAGGTACTTCAAAGAAAGAAGAAAGAGATAATGTTTCCGGTTTGGTCAGGGTGTAAGAGTCGGTTCACTAGCCCTCATCACCACTGTTTTGTGACAGCTGGCATTCACACAGCTCAGTGATTACTTGAGGTGGCAAAAGTGAAAATGTCCTCCATTTCTCTCTCTCACTTTTCCCATAGGATCAGGCATTGTCTAGTGATGTGTACCTGATCTTAAAAAATGTATCATCAGGCAATTTATTGTTCAAAATTGGAGAGTACGATTCCATAAACTGAGAGAGCTGTGATGTCACTAGGGGATGAGATCTTGGGGGACCACATTGTGAATGTGGTCTGCTGATGGCTAAAACACTTAGCAGTGCATCACAATATTTAAAAATTCTTCTCTTTTGATTAGTGCACGTGTCCAGTGCATAATGATTACACTCACTGCCGGAAACTCCCTCATTTCTGAACCCTCAGCCTCCCTCTGGCTGGGCGCGAAACCTTAATGAAGCTCTTACTAAAGCGTGGTCTGTAAAGCTCAAGCAAGGTGAAGAGGTCACCGAGCTGAGCAGGGGGCCGGAGCCTGAGAAGAGGAAGCTGTCCAGGGCCGGGGTGGAGGAAGGAGAGTCTCCCAAGGTGGGGTGACTCCGGGGGTGTGAGGGTGAGGAGGGCTCCCCTCGGAGGAGTGGCCTGCCGTGGGAGAACTCAGAGGAATCGAGGTCATGAAGGTTGAGAAGATGGACTCTCAAGAGATTTGGTAAGTACACGCGAAGCTTGAGCGGGACATGAAGACTGCGGGGCTGGCGGGGAGGTGTGAGTGGTCCTGACTTTGATGTTGCAGACAATGAGACAATGTCCTTGGAGTGTATCTCACACTCGGAGGCCAGAGTGTCGTGCTCACATCCAACCTGCAAGGGTTCTCTCAGAAAGCCTTCCTGTGGAATCTGCAACTTTTCTGTAATTGTTTGGTTATTCCAAATTAGAAGCAATTTTTTCTTGTTTGTTTGTTTTGTTTTTAAAGCACATTTTCTGTTCTCGTTTTCAGAGATTTTTTTTAAAGAAATTTGTAGGGCTCTTAAAAGTTAGATGTTTCCTGGCGAGTCTGAGGCAGGGTGGGACACAGGGTACCAACTCTGCAAAGGAGTGAGATAAATAATACAAACAAAGAAGGAAAGCGTGGGGCATATGCACAGATGCACCTGCGACAGTCCCACGCTGAGAGGGAAGCGGAAAAGCCAAGCTCTTGCTTCCATTTTCTTAGTGGATTTTCAGGGAGTGTTTTTAACATGAGGATTCTTGGTGGTGTGCAATTTTCAGGTGAGGAAACAGGTTTCATTTTCTGCATTTCTGGTCTCTGAGCCTCCTAAATCCAGGCTCGCTCTTCCGAGTCTCCTCCTCAGCCCACTACCCTCAAGGCCGGTCCCAGGGAAATGCTTCATAGTCAACATTCCCCACCGCTTCTTTCCACTTCTTTCTCTTCCCATGAGCCTGTGGCTGCCCGGGCCTTGCAGCCAGCGCTGTTGTTGAGAGCTGGCGGTCTGGTGGGGCTGTGCTTGCGTTAACTCTTGGGGGTCCTGCCAGTCTCATTTCCGGTCAGTTCAGCAGCTCTTGGACAATGCAGCAGTCTTTGGCCTCCCATGCTTCCGAACAGAGGAAGGAAGCGGTCTGAACTTCACAGTGAGCTTCTGCGCAGAGCCGTGAGTCCTGATCATTTATTAGTGCTTTTATAGCTGTAAATGAATCTCAAGTATATGTGGAGGTCAGAAGCGGCCGGCGGTGTGGGAACAGCCTGCACTCACTCATTTCCTGGAAATTTAGAACATTTCCCGGTTTCAGTGCTCAGAACACCAGGGTCAGTTTGGGGGTTATGGTTATTTTCAAGCTTTAAACAGACCTAAGCCTGTTCTTGGCTGTTCAAGTTAGTGCTGTTTTATTTATGCCCTGTATGTTTTATAAATACTTCTTTGAAAACCCATTTTTCCATTCCATAATTTTTGATTTTCCAAAGCAGCTTTATGGAGGTATAATTCACATATAATAAATCTGCATTTAAATTACCTTGTTCAGTGAGAGTTTGTGAATGCACGTGTTCATGTAGCCACCAGCTGAGTTAGGACGGGGCACAATTCTAGTGTCCCAGAAAGTCCCTTCCTGTCCCTCCTCCCCCTGGAGATACCTGCAGATCAGATTTCTATCATTATGGCTTTCATCTGTTGTAGAAGACCACATAAATACTGTTAGGCC
>PVIR01028514.1:0-21038 GCA_004026965.1 Petromus typicus | reverse complement strand
CGCCCTCACTGTGGAGTCAAACTAAGACCCACCACCCATTCTCCGCCTGCATCGTTCTGGGATATGATGGCTTAATGTCGGAACGTTTTCTTCTAAGTCATGCTCAAGTCCCAGTGTATCTCGTTGCAAGGACCACACATTTCTCCGAACGGAGACCGCTCCTGACCTTCTGTTTAACTGTCTCTATTTTTGTGGAACGGGAAACTGCTCCCTTAAATGGAGGAAGGTGAATACGAAAGGCACGTGCCACCATCAGATTTTTTGTTCAAGTAAGATTGTGACTGCTTTCCACTTTCTGCCTTACACAGCCAGCTGATAAAGCAGTGATAGTGGCAGCAACACGAACTCTGAGTCCAGAGTTCATTTATAAAGCAGAAATCTAATTTGCTTTCCGAGGCACGAAAGGCCCGAAGTACAGGCCGATGTCATCTGTGCCATGGGGACAGAAAGACTCCCTGTATTCGCACCAATAATTATTATTTCAGGGCAGAGCTTTCCCGTGCCGACTGTAATCATGAAACCCAGAGATCGAAGAGGGAGCATGCGCACCGCGCGCGGGCCTCAGGGCCTTCCTGCAAGGGGGAGGGCTCGCACCAGAGCCCCGCCGTGTAACGCTGCTGACGCCAGGCGCCGCCCGTTCTCCTGAAAGCTCTGCGGCCTGCAGACCCCTCCGACTGTCACCCGCGTGGCCACTGCTCCTGACAGCCTGAAGTCCAGGCCTCAGCCTCCAGCCTCTCCTCGCGGGACAAGGATATCGCAGTCACAGTGTAACTTCCGACTGGTTGAGATTTTTTTTTTTTTTTTAAGGTTTTTTGAGACAGGGTCTCGCTTTGTGGTTCAGGCTGGCCCTGAGCTCAGCCTCAAACTCACATCACAGCAATCCTCCTGCCTCTGCCTCCCGAGTGCTGGGATTACAGGCGTGAGCCACCACGCCCGTCACTGGTATGTGGTATTGGTTGCCGCTGGGGTGAGTTTCCACACCCAGTATTGTTATGTGGTTACCGGGGATTGAACCCAGGTCCTTGCGCTTGCAAGACAGGCGCTGAAACCACTGAGCTATATCCCCGCCCCCCCCAACTGGTTGAGATTTAGGGGTGTTTTGTTGCTTGCTTACACTTCAAAGGCAGTGAGTAAGGCTCTGCAATGAGAGAGAGAGAGAAAGAGAGACAGAGAGAGACAGACAGACTTACAGGCAGAGAAAGACCGCTTCTATTCGAAAACAAACGTGCTCCCTCCCCAAATGGAGAGTATTACAAAACATCATTTAATACTTCCACGAGGGCCTCGATCCGCAGTGACACCTGTTTCCTACGTGCGATCAGTTCTGCAGGTGGGTGGGGGCCTTGCCACGCTCACCTGTGCACGCAGGAGGCTGTTGATGTGAAGCAGAAACTAGGGCCAATTAAGCTAAAATCCAGGATTGTGACTGAACCTTATGATTTCTACTTGGCCACAAGGAAAAAAATTAAAAGCCCAGCGTTTGAGTCCAGGAAGGGACTTTCTGAAGAGCAGCCTGCGTGCTGTTCACCAAATGTGAGGACAAAAGGACCCTTCAAGTAGTACTCTGGAGAACTTTGGATGGTTACTGGCTGTTCTCAGGCGCGGGCTGCCAGCGCTGGGCGGGAGCTAAGAGCTGTCGGGGACGAGGAAGGGGCGGCCAGTGGCCAGCGAGCACGTCAGAGCGCCACCTGCCTGATGGCACAGTTGTTAACACGAGACCTTCCTCCGTTTGTCTCCCCACTGGCTTTTAAGGGCCTCAAATAACAAACCCTTTAAAATTTTGTTGTCCCACCGATTTTATAATACGCAAACAGTACAGACCTCTGACCTAAAACAAGCTGGTAATTGCACCAAGTCTCCATGGAAGTACAAAAATGCAGATAAACAATCCAGCCCACAGATAAAGACGCATAAATCTGTTTATGACTGTCTGAATTTCTTCCTAGTTCACACGTGGGCAAGTTCCCTGTGGGGAAGAAAATCCAAAAGAGCCAGAAGGGGTAGAGCTGTTTTATTATTACACTAGAAGATAACATGGAATGTCTGTTCCATTCTGTACAGTAAAATGAAAATATAAGCTATATAAATTATAAATTTCACAACAGCCATATTAAAAAGAAAGAAATATTTAAAGTTTATTTTAATAATAGCATTTTACTTAACCCAATGTATTTAAAATAGTATTTCAACATGTAACCAGTAAACAAACTAGCATGTGTGGTGTTGGGACACAGTTCAGTGAAGTCGCACTTACCTGGCAAGCACAAAGTCCTGAGTTCAAGCCCCGGTCCTGCAAAACAAAGCCAGAAACCTCTAGGATTTAACATTCTTTTTGTTTTTCAGTACTGGGCACTACATCCAGGTCCTTCACACCGACCGACAGACCCAACCCTTAAAAAAAGATTTTTTTTTTGAGATAAGTTTTCATTAAGATGCTAGGTTGCCCAAGTTGTGCTTGAACCTATGATCCTCCTGCCTCAGCCTCCTAAGGTGCACGGATTAAAGGCATGTGCCGCCACATCGGGGGATTTTTCTCAAGCTGCCTTCGGAATCCTGTGTGTCTGACGCTCACAGTTAATCTGATGTGTACCAGTCACACTTTGGTTGCATGACAGCCACGTGGCCAGTGGCTGGCAGCTGGGACAGAACAATCCTAGGGCTGGGCCTCTGTCCTAAGTATTTGGAAAATCAGTGGAGCTCCGGCACGCAGAGCCCTCCTGCGATTTCCTTCGTGGCCCCAGCTCCGTGGGCTCCGGTCTAATGGCAGGGGCTTCCTTCTGGCCAGGTGCCCAGCAGCTCATGGTGATGGGTGCCAGGGGTGGCCGAGCTGGGCCTATGCTCTCAACAGCCCTGGGTCCCCTCGCAGCACCCCTGACTTTCCACACATCCCCGACGCACTCCAGCAACTTGTGGCTCTCTCCTGGTTTTGCTGTTTGTTTGTTTGTTTTTAGTTTTTTTGAGACAGAGTCTCGCTTCGTAGTTCGGGCTGGTCCTGATCTCAGCCTTGAATTTAGCAATCCTCCTGCCTGTGCCTTTGCCGCCGGAGTGCTGGGATTACAGGCGTGAACCACCACGCCCGGCATTGTGGTATGTGATACCGGGGATCACACTTGGAACCTTGCACTTGCCAGGCAGATTCCAGAACCACTGGGCTAAATCCCCGACCCTAAGTATTTTTTTTCTTTTTTTTTTTTTTAATAGTCCTTTTGGATTTCCCAGCAGGAAGTAATGATGCTTGGGTGCATTTTCTTTTATGTCTGTTTTGAGCCCTTTCGTAGTTTACATTCAAGGTCTTATTTCTGCTGAGGTCATACGGCTCATTTTGTCATTTAAGAAATTTGTTTACGTATTGGGTGATTCCTGAGACAAGGCCTCGCTCCGCAGTTCAGCCTGGCCCTCAGCTCACTGCGCAGCCAGGCCGGCCCAGCGTCCCGAGCGCCGCACAGGGTCAGTGGCGTTCATGGAGCCGCCGATGCGCTGGCGCACAAAGCAGCGGGCCGCGTCCCGCCGTGTGACACGCGGCGCGTTGGACCTAATCCTCCGAAGTGGTGTCTTCTGCACAGAAAGGTTCGAACAGGAAGTAGGTGGAGAGGGCTGGGGCGGGAGCAAGGGCTCTGGCTCCGCTCTGGCAAAGCAGAGCAGCAACTAACACGCCGTATGTGCAGCCTTCCCCGCGGGGCCTCACTCCACGTCCGCGCGGAAACCACTCCGAAGGCCAGAGCCACACGCCGCGGGGCTCGCCACCACGTTAACGCGACACTGCGGTCCGCTCACCTCGCAGACCTCCCCAGGGCCTCATCTGGGGCGAAGGAAGCCGAGCGCGGGCGGAGGAGCAAACCAGCCGCTGCTCCAGGCTCTGCTCGCCCCACGCTCCCCATCCTGGCCGGAGCCACAGGCCCCGCGCCCTGAGGGTCCCGCTGCGGGCCCGCCCCTCGCCTACCCCACGGCCGCGGCGCGACCTCCACGCGGGACGCCCCCCACCCCACCCCGCGAGCTTCAAGGACGCAGATGGGGACTCCATAACAAACCGTAGGAATGTCAGTCCCAGTGTGTTTTTAAAAACCCAGAAATTGAAGTTCAACTTAGAAATGGCTGCTGTCTTCAGGAGTGTTATTTTGCCCGAAAACTGTAAGAGCCGGTGGCATGCAAAGCTGCTCTTTGGCCACAAGCTCCAGGGCCTCCACTTCTGGGAATCCGCCTGGTGCGGAGGCAGCGGGTTGAGTGTGAACGTAAACACCCTCGAGATGTCCACTCACCAGGACCAGCCGCTTCCCGGCCTGTGAACACCGACCGGTGAGCTTCTAGCTAGAAAGGTGCTTTACCTTCTCCCGAGACTAAAGTTCGGGAGAGGATTTGGGTGTGTTGCCTGCTGTCCTCTCCACACCTGCCAGCAATTTCGGATTTAGTGTTCAATGAGCAACTGAAGAAGTGATTAAAAGCAAAACAAATTCATCTGTTAACATTGGACTAAAGTGAAAATCAGTTCTCCAGGAAAACGTGATCTGATTTGGCTGAGAATTTTGCAACTGGTCAATCACGCCTTTATAAACAAAACAAAACAAAACAAAAACAGAAAACCCAACAGATTGAAAACCAGCCAAGAGGGATTTTAAAGTCACGCTTCCCAGACGTGTTCACTGTAAACCCACAGTCTGTATCCGACGAACTGTATCCTGACAACCAATTTCAACCTTCATGGGAAAATAAAAATCTCAAGTTTAGGGGCCGGGAATTTGCTCACTGGTTCCGGCACCTGCCTGGCGAGCACAAGGTCCCGAGTTCCATCCCCAGTAACCACATACCACAATGCAGGGCGTGGTGACTCACACCTGTAATCCCAGCACTCAGGAGGCAGAGTCAGGAGGGTTGTTGCGAGTTCGAGGCTCGCCTGGGCTACATAGTGAGTTCGGGGTCAGCCTGAACTGGAGTGATACCCTGTCTCCAAAACAAAAAAAAGAAAAATAGCCCCAGGTCAACAAGCTCATAATGGGAAAAATGGGAATTGAGCCCATGTTACTGCACCCCAAAGCCTTTGCTTGTGACCATTTCCCCCCGTCCCTCTGTCACTCAGAGTCCCTCCAGCTAACCACACTGGCATCTTCCAGGAAGTCAAAGTCCCAAACCTCAGGCAGATGGCTGTGGGACATGGGACTCAGGACTCAGGACACTTGGAGCAAGCGGGAGAGTTGGGGAGGACGTGACCCCTCCCCCGCTCCAGCGTCAGCCCTGTGAGTGTGTGAGGCCCCGGCGGGCCTCATGGAGCCCAGAAGACTTGTGTGCCCTCGGCTCCTTCGCTTGGGCCGTGAGCACCCGTCAGATCCTATACACTGAGCGTGGAAAATGAGCTCCAAGGGGGCTGACAGCAGAGCATTCTTATCCAGCTCAGATACGAGCAAAGACCGCAGGGACTGGAGCCGTCAAGACCTGACCGCACATAGTGATTCGGGATTAAAGTCATAGTCACTTAGCTCATGCTACGCCTTAGCAGATCACACAAATTTTTAATATAATCTGAGAAGTGAGTGTCTTGCCAAAAGGACAAGAAAAAGGCAAATCAACCATGCAGGGTGCTGTGCAGAAGGTGAAATGTAATATATGAAAATCGCAATCGGAATTCCAATCTATCGCGCTGCACGGTTATCTGGCCAAATAATGAAACGTATTGACAGGCTGTGCCGGCTCCGAACTTGACCACGCCAAGCCCTGGAAGTCGTTCAAGTATTCATAATGGGGTCAGAGGTGAATGCAGACATTCGCTCTCAAAAAGATATTTTGTTCCCAACTCCTTGGCGAGAATAAAATACTAGTTTATGTGTGGACTTATACAGTTGGAATTGATTTTCATTTATCTGGGAATTTCAGGATCCTTTCAGCAGTGGCAAGCTGGGTACTGCTGCACCAGGCTGACCTCGTACAAAACCAACATTTTAGAGCCGGACATGGTGGTACACACCTGTCATCCCAGCACTCAGGAGGCTGAGGCAGAAGGATTGCCACAGGTCTGAGGCCAGTCTGGGATATATAGTTAGTTCAAGACTACCTGAGCTACATAGCAAGACCCTGTCTCAAAAATACAGAAAAAAATGATGGGCACGGTGGCACATGCCTGTAACCCCAGCACCTGAGAGGCTGAAGCAGGAGGATCGCCATGAGCTCAAGGCCAGCCGAGCCCCCATAGTGAGTTCAAGTCCAGCCTGAACTGCAAAGCCGGACACTGTCTCCAAAAACACAAACCCAGCAAAACAAAACAAAAACACATGGAAGCATCAGGAATGTTTTAAACAAGTGTTAGCCACTCTTCAGGGAGCGTTTGCTCAGCTCTGGCCCGGGCTGCGGTGCTGTTTGGGTGGGAAGTCTCCACTCTCAGAACCGAGGCTTCCCCAGAGCTGGGCCCAGCAGCACCCCCGGCCCCCAACCCGGGAGCCAGGAGGACAGCATGTGGCAGCTGTGGCCGGAAAGCCGCAGTCGGAAGCCGAGGCCGGGCCTCCCTCCGAGTGGGTGCGGGCTTCGGCGTCCCACCGCCGAGTGGCTTCCTGGTTGTGACATGGTCGGTTGGGGGAGGAGGGCCCCTTCCCCCTCTGCATCTTCTTGGTTCAGCTCTAGGTTTTCTTAGGCCTCATTTGCGGGACGCAATGAGGACGCCATCGTGGGGAGCTGGCCACGGACATGCATATCCCTCCTTCCCCTCCCGCCACCTCGCAGTCCCCTTCCCACCTGAGAAAGATCTGTCTCCCCACTTCCTAGTATCTCTTTTCCTTGGCTCTTTTTTCAAATTCTGGATTTCTCATACGAGAGAAACCATGTAATACTGAAGCGCATATGTCTGATTTATTTCACTTCCCATCGTGGTCCCAAGGACCCTGTCCTAAAGGGTCATGGCGATCAGCAGGGCGATCCTCCTGCTTCAGCCTCTCAGGATCCTAAAGGACTCAGTTTACCCTTCCTTACGCCCACCCCTTTCCAGAGTACCTATGCCTGCTTCGCACCACGGCAACAAACAGGTGTTTTGCCGACCTCATGAATCTGCACTGTCTGTGATCAGTTGCTTTAAAAAGAAGAGGTTGCTAAATACTGTGTAAAATAGCTAGGATAGCAGGGTGTGGTGGCTCACACCTGTAAGCCCAGCACTCGGGAGGCAGAGGCAGGAGGATCGCTGTGAGTTCAAGGCCACCCTGGGCCACACAGTGAGCTCAGGGCCAGCCTGAACTACCAAGTAAGATCCTGTCTCAAAAAAAGCAAAAAAGAAAGAGAAGCCTTGTGATATCAAGCTCGTGTTGCAGTTTATTTCACCAACACAATGGCCTCCAGGTACGACTGAGGTTTATCCTCCTTTGTGGCAAACTGGACTCAGGATGGTCTGAGCTGTGAGGCCTCCGCTGGCTTATACAGGTGTAACTAGAAGCCACCAGGCCCAAGATGGCTCTAGCTGGAGTCACTGGTATCTTCCGGGAACTTCCCACCCTTTATCAGGCTGGCCACATTATGGTCTCAATGTGTCCCCACCTCCCCACCCCCCCACCCCGCCACTATGTGGAAACTTAGTCTTGCACAGTATTGAGAGGTGGAGTCTTCCGGCATTGGTTAAGTCAAGGAGGGGGGGCCTTCATGGACACAGTTAATGACCATACAGGGGAGGCATCGGCCTGCTTGCCCCTTCCACCATGGAAGGACAAGGACATAGCATTCCTCTCTTCTAGAAGAAGTACTGCTGAAGGCGCCACCTTGAAAGGATCGAGCCAACCCTTACCATCTTGCACTTCCTGGCTTCCGGAAGCCCAAGACATAAGTCTCTGTCTTTTAAACAATATCCAGTCTTGGGCATCTTGTGATAGCAACAGAAATGGGCTAAGGTCCCCGCTTGCCCATCTAGTGCTAGTATGTTTCCAGGAGACCCAGGAGAGGCTCCAGCTGAGCTCAGCTGACACCAGGACCACCACCAGCCAGATCCCATCCCGGCCCCGCCCACACCCAAGGGGTGGAGATGCCAACGCTTCACAGCCAGAGTGCAAAGGGTTTGGACCAGGGCCAGAGGGTGGTGGGCACCAAAGAGGTGACACTTCCAGGTGGGTGCACAGAGCCTCCCAGGCGGGGCTGTGGGCACTGGTCAGACCTCACCTGGCACCAGCTCCTCGGCACCTGTATTAAAAAGGCCGTAAATCTGTCCTTCTTGCATTCAGTAAATATTTACTTTCTTGGCATATTTTTAACAAGACATGAAAATACCATTTTCTAATGCGGGTTTACATGAGGCCAGTGTAGGGGACACATCTGCTTCCTCCCCCCCCCCAGCAGCTCTAAACATTGGTAATTTAGACGACAGAAATGACAACAGTCACACCAGCTTTCCTTAAAACGCCAGGAAAAAGATTTTGCAAATGAAAATGACAGATACCACCTTCCTAGAGAAAGAGTCTGATGATGACATTTATTCAGAATAGCCAAAAATAATCAACAACTCCCTGCCTTCCCCAGCAGTCACATGTGTACACACACACACACTAGAGACTCAGCTTTAATGAATATATGAGAATTTTGAAATTTAAAACTCAGAATTAATTTTAACTCTAGCAGATGTAATTTTTGTGACACTTCAAGAAATAACATCCCCCAGGCCAGGGATTTAGCTCAGTGGTTCCAGCTCCTGTCTTGCAAGAGCAAGGGCCCAGGTTCGATCCTATATACAATACTGGGTGTGCAGACTCACGCCCAGCAGCAATCAGTACCACATACCACAGTGCCTGTGTGGTGGCTCACTCCTGTAATCCCAGCACTTGGGAGGCAGAGGCAGGAGGATTGCTGTGATGTGAGTTGGAGGCTGAGCTCAGGGCTAGCCTTAACTACAAAGGGAGACCCTATCTCAAAAAAAAAGAAGAAAGAAAATAAATAAATAAATAAATAAATAACATCCCCACCCACAAGAGTGGTGCACTCTTGTAATCCTAGAACTCAGGAGGCTGAGGAGGATCACCAGAAAGAAAGAAAGAATGAACATCTCCTCATGGTGGTGCACTCTTGTAATCCTAGAACTCAGGAGGCTGAGGCAGGAGGATCGCCAGAGTTCGAGACCAGCTGGGCCTATGTAGTGAACTCGAAATCAGGCTGGAAGACAGGCGGTGTATCTCAGTGGTACAGCACATGCCTGGGAAGCACAAGGTCCAGAGTTTGGTTCCTGGCACCAAAAAGAAAAAAAAGGGTGATGGGATGTAGCTCAATGGTGCCACTCTTACCTAGCAAGCAGAAGATGCTGAATTCAATCCCTGGCACCAAAAATAAAGACAATTTTTTTTAATTTAAAAAAAAAATATATATATATATAAGCCTGGAATGCATAGCAAGAAGCTGTCTCATAAAAAAAAGGCAAAAATATAAAACAAAAATAACCACCCCTCTGCACTGCCCGGGAGGGTGGGCCGCAGATGAGCAACCCTCAGTTCAGTCTGCAGGAGCCTTTGCTTCAGCACCACATTAACCTTCCCCGGGTGGCCCGGCTCCGAGCTCCGTCGGCTCCACGAAGCAGGGTAGGCACAGGGGCAGCAAGGAAGAGGAAGATGGCAGGTCCTACAGGACCCCCAGGGACCTCGAACCCCAGGAGCCCCCAGGGCCCTGCCCCTCAGTGACCCTGGGACAAAGCCTTCAGCGCATGGGCCGCAGGAGGGTCAGGACCCCGACTCGGATGGCGTGAAGTTTCACCAGTGTGTGTGTGCACGTGTGCATGTACGTGTGTGTGGCCCAGGGCCAGGCCGGCAGTTTCCGCTGACCCTCTCCATGACGCTGGGGAGGCGTTCACGGCCTTCCTCTCCTTCCCCCTCCTGGACACACAGGCGACCTCTGAGCTCTCCTGAGCTCAGTCGCGGCGACCACTATGGCCACGCGCCTGGCCAGTGCTTTCTGAGGCCTCAAGAAGCTTTCTTTCCTCTGCTCCCTGGAAGCAAAGGAGGGACACGGCGGCTCTTCAGACAGACCCAGCAGTGCCAGCCCCAGAACCACCATGCTGCGTGGCCAGCTCCGGGCACGGAGCGGTGCACCTCGCCCCGGGTGGCTGCTCCGGGCCTGGTGCTGAGGGACGCTGAGCCCTCAGCCCCGGGTGCAGACACGGCGTCCGCCTCGCAGGCATGTGGTGTCTTTCCATGTGAAGTGGCACCGTGAGAGCTCCTACCTCGTGGGACAGCTCCAAGGACCAAAGACGATGAGAGTGGACGGAAAGGCGAGTGCTCAAGGCCATCGCAGGCTTATTCATGCTGTGGTACCCGATTACCTTATCACCGTTGTCTCAGCTACTTTCTTCACTGCTGAGACAAAATCAGACTCCCACAGTCTGAGCAGTTGAGTCTCAGACAAACTTATACATTGTGTTGGTTTTCGGTCCAGTCAGCTGCTCCAAGGCCAGGCACACAGCAGAGGGGCCCGAATGGGGAGCAGAGAGGTTAAGGGGGAGCCAGGAAGAAGATAAACCCTCCACCCAGGGCAGCCTCTTCCGCTGGAAGGGACCCCGCTTCCTGACAGCCAGTCAGCCGGCAGGGCTCCTGCTCCATCACCTTCCAAAGCCATCGCTCTCAGGATGAGGACAGGCAGCGAGGAGGGCCGAGGGTCTGGCAGCCGCTCTGACAACAGCGCTGTCTCCTCCCTCTCCTCTGCCCCTCTCGTTCTTCCCCAGTACTCTTCCCACACCCCTGAGATGAGGGGCTTCCTGAAATGTCCCCACCCCGCCCCGGCTGTGCCTTCCTCTCGCCGGCACACTGAGGACGACTTAGAAACATCCCCACCACACCGCACTTCTGCTAAGGACATCACTACAGACAACACCAAGAGAGCCGGACAAGGGCCAGGGATGTAGCCCCGTGGTTCTGGCGCCCACCTTGCAAGTGCAAGGGCTGGGGTTCCCGGTAGGAACGACAGCAATGCTGGGCGTGCAGACCCACACCCACCAGCAATCAGAACCACGTAACACAGAGCCGGGCGTGGCGGCTCACGCCTGTCATCCCAGCACTCGGGAGGCAGAGGCAGGAGGATTGCTGTGATGTGAGTTTGAGCTGAGCTCAGCGCCAGCCTCAACTACATAAGCGAGACTCTGTCTCAAACAAAACAAAAGCCAGATAAATCTTTCAGGGAACTTGTTATTTTTAGCCCACGTCACTTCCCTGCGAACGTTTCCAGGCACACCAAACTGTAGTTCTTTTGGTTTTCTCTAAAATGCCTCCTTGAGCTCTTGATGGCTGCCCGTCCGGCCTGTGCACCTGTCGCTGAACCCCCGAGGGTGCAGTGCCTGGCACTTCCTGAGAGCCCGAGCCAACCAGGCCCCCCTGGCTCCCGCTCAGCCAGGATCTGCATCAGGTAACCAAAACTCGGTCCGAGGAGCACTGGGCTCCTGCCGGCCTCCTCCATCTTGTAGGCGCCTCCTTGGGCTCCTGCTTTTCCTGTCCCCGGTCTCTGGCAAAATCCTTTTCCAAAATGCCAGTCACCCTCCTGAGCAGGGGTCCGAGGTGGCCTCCTGGCCCGGCAGGCGCCCGCCGGCCCTCCGCGTCCCAAGATGACCCTAGCTGCTGTGACGCAGGAGCACGCCTCGGAGCGGCTTTATAAATGGAGACCATCGGTCGTTAGTCTGTCAAAGAATCCAGAAAAGTATGCACAAGGAAATTTCCGGCAGGCCTTTGGCCGGGATACTCAACTCGGAACACTGGGCAATTAATATGAGGTTAATATAAACAGTTTTCATCCCACGGGTTTTGGGAATACGACAGGGACAGTTCTCCTTTCTAGCACGCTTCTCTCCAGCGCGGAGCACAGACCACGGGCTCTCCGGCTGCGCCATGCACACTTTCAAGAGTTTCATTACGTTAGATTTTTGCTTTCCTATCCCTTCAGAAAAATTGAATTTTCAAAGGAGCGTCTTCTTTTCAAAAACTTTTTTTGTTTTGATTTAAAGAAATAAGATTCCTCCTAGACCTTTGTCTTCTTTCACAATTCCAGCCATGGGATCCATGAGGAATCCATTATTGTGTGTGTGTTGTGTGTGTGTGTGTGCGTGTGTTGTGTGCATGTGTGTTGTATGTGTGTGCGTGCGTGTTGTGTTGAATGAACCTGTTGTGTATGTGTGTTGCATGTGTGTGCGCGCGCGTGTGTTGTGCTGTATGTGCTGTTGTGTGTGTAGTATGTGTGAGCGTGTGCGTGTGTGTTGTGTGTGTGTTGTATGTGAGTGTGTGGGTCCTGGCTATTTTCACACCCTCGCCCCTGCGGCCGGTGACCTGGGGGAGCCTGGGGTTTGATCGCTAATCAGAGTCACCGGCGCGGGGTCCCCGCGGGCTCCCGCCCTGTGCCCGCAGCGGGCGCGGGTTCGCGGCTCCCTCGGGCGCTGACAGTGGGGGCGCCCCCGCTCGCCCCGCGTCCGCCATCCACGCCGGGCGGCCCGGCCCAGACGGGGGGACGCCTGCTCCGTCCGGCAGCGAGCGACACGCCGGCCGCGGGTCACTGCGGGAGCCCCGCCGGCCGCCCTCCCGCCCGCCCTCCCCAGGACGGCCGCTCGGTTTCCCGGCGAGAACTCGGGGCGGCGCCGGGAATTCCGGCCGCGCTCGCGAGGTCGCAGCGCCTCCTGCCGCGCGCGGGGGGAAGTGCAGCCCCAGCTCGCGGGCGAGGGCGCCGCGCTCGGCTCCGGCCCCGCGTCCGTGGCCCCCGCACCGCCTCCTCCCCCAGCGGGAGGGGAGAGTCCGCCCGGCGCATGCTGGAGACCCAGCTGCAGGGAGAGCGCACAGCGGCCGGCCGGACGCCCCGCCGGCCTTCCCGCCCCGGACCGCGCCCGACGGGAACCCGACGCTCCCTCCACCGCCCGCCGCGCGTCCTTGGCGTCCTTGTGCGTGTCCGTGCGGGCGGGCCCGAGAAACAAAGGCCCGCGTCAAGGACTTCACGCTCCGGGGAAAAGAAGTCACGGCCGCGGGCGGGGCCGAGGGGCAAAGAGACATAATGAAGAGCGCTGCCCGGCGCGCGTGGCGGCGCCCGGATCCCTGGTGGGCCCCGACCACCGCCCGCCCTTCCCCTGGGCTTTTGGGAAAACTACGCTGAGTCAGGGTCTTGCTGTATGGCCCAGGCTGGCCTCCAACTCAGAGCGATCTTCCTGCCTCAGCCTCCTGAGTGCTGGGATTGAAAGTGTGCAGCCCCGCAGAGAGCTTAGCGGAGGACACAGCGGCGGCCTCGGCCGCGGGCCGGCTTCGGACACCTAGGCTTTACTCCTAGGAGCACTTTGTAAACGTGGGCCTGTCTGCCTTCCCTCCTTCCTTACTACCTTCTCTCTTTTTTTCCGTAGCAAAGATGGAACTCTGGACCTTGTGTTCGAGAAGCAGGCATCGGAACCACTGAGCTAAATCCTCAGCCTTAAACTTTCTGTTTTTTGTGGTTCAAGCTGGCCTTCAACTCATCATGTAGCCAGGCTGGCTTTAACTCCCAGTGATGCTCCTGCCTCAGCCTCCTGAGTGCTAGGATTACGGGTGTGTGCTGCCACGCTTGACTTTCTTCCCTGATGAAGAATTCCCTCTCCGGCTCAGTAGGAACCCGCCTAGTGTGGAAGTGCGGAAGGCAGCTTCCCTGAGTGAGCACCAGCCCTTGGCACACGGAGGAACCCAGCTGCGCCCTCTCACCTATTCTATCCGTCAGTGCCTCAAAATGAAAGGCGCTGGTCTCAGTAGCTTTCCACCGCCGGCCGCCCCGCCGCTGCGCACTGGGCTCCCTTTCTGTGGTCCCCGGCGCCCCCTGCCGTCTGCTCCCGCACACTGCTGGGCCTGGAGGCCTGCACCCCTTTGGGCCGGACAAATGTCCTTCCCTCCATCCCTCTGGCCCGGGTGCTTTTGCAAAACACCTCCGTCCGCTTACGTCTCTCATTTTGCGCTGTAATTTGTTCATTTCAGTTGAAGAGTCACTGTAAAGTGTGAACGCCCAGGTGCTGGCACACACCTGTATTCCCAGCACTCCAGGAAACAGATTCCCGCCCTGCCTAGGCAACTTAATGATTGTGGTTGGTTTGTTTTTTTGAGACAGGGTCTCGCTTTGTAGTGCAGGCTGGCCCTGAGCTCAGCCTCCAACTCACATCACAGCAATCCTCCTGCCTCTGCCTCCCGAGTGCTGGGATGACAGGCGTGAGCCACCACGCCCGGCACTGTGGTGTGTGGTGCTGATTGCTGCTGGGTTTGAGTCTCCACACCCAACATTGTATGTGGGTCACCAGGTCCCTGCGCTTGCAAGACAGGTGCCGGAACCACTGAGCTAAATCCCCGGCTTCAACCTAATGATTTAATGAGATCTTGTCTCCAAGTTTTAAAACATGTTGAAAGGCTGGAGATGTAGCTCAGTGTGAAAGGTTTCAGGTTCAATCACTATAGAAAAAAAAAAAAGATGGAAGTTGCCGAAGTTTGGACACCGGTGGAAAGCGTCACCTCCCTGGGCCCGAGGGTCTCAGATGTCCATGGTCTCAGAGTAACATGTTTCAGTCAGAAACTGCAGCTGCACCAGGGTGGCTGACAGCACAGTGGTTTCCCTGGCTTAGGCCCATGCCTCCCCACCCCCTCCAGGTCCCTGCTATGACTATTCTGGGCACCACTGGTGAGGCAAGGTCTTGCCATAGAGCCCGGGTTGACCTTGAACTCTCAGAGACCCTCCTGCCTCAGCCTCCCAAGTGCTGGGGTTACAGGTATGCAGCACTCTGCCAGGCTCAGTGAGCAAAGCCTGACTCGGGGATAGCTTGGATTGAACAGGCAGCAGCGAAGGAACAGTCACCCAGGGTGATACTAGGATAAATGCGTCTCTGATGCCACAGGGCTGGTTTCCAAGCTAGCTTTGCCGTCTGTCCGTCCATCTGTCCATCCATCCATCAGACCACGGGAAAGATTTGTTCATATTCTGTTTTTGCCTCTGCGGTACAAGACCTTGATGGAGTTTCTGTGCGGAGGCACCGCAGTCCCCGAGGGGCTGCTCAGAGAGCTGCGGTGCTCGCAGGCGATTCACTGGTCACGCATCGGAGGAGGTCGCTGACCCTTCAGCATTCAGACAGGCGTCTGCGCATGTGCGAAGGTGCAGCAGGGAAGCCGCGGGAAGCCGCCTAGCGGAGGAGGCAGGAGGCGGCGAGGTGCGCAGGCGCCACAGAGACCAGGACCCAGATTCCTCACTGGCCTAAACCTGCAGCTGCCCTGAGCCGGCTGTTCCCCTCTCAGTGTCTTCTAAGAGTCTTCACGTTGCAGTGGTCACATGTACCTATGTTTATGGAGGCAACTCATAATTCTAAGTCTTGTAGGGGTGGAGGCACTCACCTGTGACCCCAGCATTTAGGAGGCTGAGGCAGGAGGATTGATGTGAATTCGAAGCCAGCCTGAACTACAAAGCAACACCTTATCTCAAAAAACAAGCATGCATGCCCAAAAAATGCCCTAATGCAGTAGTAGTGGTGGGGACCAGTATTCTCAACTACTCAGGAGGCTAAGGCAGGAACGTCACTTGAGCTCAAGAGTTTGAGGCCTAGGCTGGGGATTTAGCTCAGTGGTTCCGGCCCCGTCTTACAAGCGCAAGGGCCTGGGTTCGATCCCCGGTAACCACATACTATACTGGGCGTGGAGACCTACGTCCAGCAGCGACCAGTACCACATGCCACAGTGCTGGGCGTGGTGGCTCACGCCTGTCATCCCAGCACTCGGGAGGCAGAGGCAGGAGGATTGTGATGTGAGCTGGAGGCTGAGCTCAGGGCCAGCCTGAACCATAAAGCGAGACCCTGTCTCAAGTTTGAGGCCTGCTGGACAACACTGTGAGAGACCCTGTCTCAACTCAAGAGAAACCAAATGGAAAAAGGGCTCCCAAGGACGACTCGGCCACCACGTGTCCCAGCAGCAACGCAGAACTTCGCCCTCAATCCAGCACCTGTCAGTCACTGCCGGCTCCGAGGAGAACGAGACCGGCGGGAACCCAGCCCGGATGCCGGACCATCGCTCCGCCGGGGGAGGAGGCGGCGGCAGGACACTCGGCCGAGGAGGAAGGCCGGCCTGAGCTCCTGCACAGCCTGCCGCGTGGAGCAGGGGTTAAGAGGAGCACTGGGTGCTTGTTCCCTCATCTTTCATAAAACCCAGATTAAACCCGGGCATGGCGGCACACGTACTCAGGTGGCTGAGGCAGGAGGATTGCCGTGAGTTCAAGGCCAGTTCGGGCTGCATAATGAGTTTGAGGGCAGGCTGACCTACATGGTAAAAGACCCTGTCTCAAAAAACAAGCTAACAAACAACACGATTAAAAAGTAGACAGCTAAGGAGAGGGGTGGACAGAGTACCTGGCTAGAGGAAAGCCGTATCGGACTTCACAGTATTTTTTTTTTTTTTTTTTTTTTTAGGTTTTTTTTGAGACAGGGTCTCGCTTTGTGGTTCAGGCTGGCCCCGAGCTCAGCCTCCAACTCACATCACAGCAATCCTCCTGCCTCTGCCTCTCGAGTGCTGGGATTACAGGCGTGAGCCACCACGCCCGGCACTATTATGTGGTATTGGTTGCCGCTGGGGTGAGTCTCCACGCCCAGTATTGTTATGTGGTTACCGAGGATCGAACCCGGGTCCCTGCGCTTGCAAGACAGGCGCCGGAACCACTGAGCTATATCCCTGACCCTAATGTCAATTTTTTTAAGGCAAGGTCTTGCTAGGTATCTCAGGTTGGTCTTGAACGCACAGGAATCCTCCCATCTTGGCCTCTTGACCGCTAGGATTACAGGTGTGCATGCCGCTCCGGGAGTCTCTGGTGACCTGGCTTCTGACACTGAGAAGTCCTCCAGACGACCCCTCAGGGTGAGTGCTGGGCTGATCTAGAAAACCCAAGAGGTCTGCGGCCTCCCCATAACACGCTTCCCAGTCGCACCAGGTTGCACCTTGTGGTTTAAGGGAGACACAAATTACTAAAGAGAAACAACATTTTTATTTTGTTTTATTCTTTCACCCATGAGATCCAAGAAAATGTAAGGAAATCCAAATGCATGAGAATGGAAATAATACCGAGTTCTGGCTCCTTCTTCTGGGCTCGGAGAGTTGCAAGGTGACTATGCATAGGGCCTCTGGCCTCAGGGGGCTGGGACAGGTACAGCGCAGAGGTCACCTGGGCAGGTGTGGGTCCAGGTAGCCACAGGGCACCCCGTGAAGCGGTCGGCATTGGCCTGAGGCCAGAGTGAGTGAATCCATCAGTCAGGCCTCAGGCTCCCGGGGCCGCCAGGCATGGTGGCGCACACCCGTGATCCTAGTGCTCAGGAGGCTGAGGCAGGAGGGTTGCCATGGTGAGGTCGGCCTGGGCCACACAGCAAGGCCTGGTACTCAAAGGAAATGAGAGCAGGGAGGGCATGAGGCTTCCCCATAGAAAATTTGCTTGATGTAACTGAAAACCATAGTATCTAGTGTTAATTTATTAATTAAATCTTTAAGATTTGGGGCTATAATAATTATTGATTTAATCCTATAAATGCTCTTGTGATTTAAAAAACATACACGGCCAGTGATGTGTGTAGTGGTGTGTGTCTGGTACCTCCACACTCAGGAGGCTGAGGCAGGAGAGTCACTGCCAAAATTCAGTGACACATTGAGTTCAAGGCCAGCCTGAACTACACAGCAAGATCACGTCTCAAAAAACACAATTACACAGTTCATCTTCAGAAAATGAAATTTTAAAATGACTATCCCGATTTGACATGTCAAAAAGTGCACTAAACTTAAACTCATCTAGTGTATTTCCATAGATCATTCACACACAGACAAAAACCCAGGATCCATATAAAAATAGAAGCTCTCCACTTTCTGTAACACTTATCTTTGTATATGAATCTCTTAATATAAAAGTGTCTGCTTAGAAAAGTCTAAAAACATTACTACCATGTCACAAATACTCTACATTCTCTAGGAAAATGAACTCTTTTAAGTGTACAACTACAAAGAGTTCTTAATACAGCCCAGTCCCGGATGTGTCCCCGACACAGCCGATGGGCGACGGGATGCCAGCTCCGTGCCAGTGAGATGGGTGGGGTGTCTTCAGAGGTCGCCATTGATTTCCATGGACACCCTCAGGGTTACGTTCTACGAGAAACAGTGAAGGGATCGAAAGTTATCAAGACATGTCCCATTCAGGTGCTCCCTCCACCAAACAAACGTCACTAATAAATAAAAACATCACTTATTGGGGCCGGGGATATAGCTCAGTGGTTCCAGCGCCTGTCTTGCAAGCGCAAGGACCCGGGTTCAATCCCCAGTAGCCGCATAACAGTGCTGGGTGTGGAGACACCCCAGCGGCAACCAATACCACATGCCACAGTGCTGGGCGTGGTGGCTCACGCCTGTAATCCCAGAACTCAGGAGGCAGAGGCAGGAGGATTGCTGTGATGTGAGTTTGAGGCTGAGCTCAGGGCCAGCCTGAACCACAAAGCGAGACCCTGTCTCAAAAAAACCTTAAAAAAAATAAATAAATAAAAAATAAAAATAAAAATAAAAATAAAAATAAAAACATCACTTATTGCTGAGTATGGTGGCCGAACTGTCTCTAATCCTGGCATTCAGGAGGCTGAGGCAGGAAGATCTCAGCAAGTCTGAGGCCAGACTGAGCCATACAGGCAGTTAAGGGCCTTGGTAACATATTTCAACACATGACTTTAGCATCAAAGGCAGAGGACACGGAGAGGTCACCAGGTGCGTGATGTGTCCTCGGGGACCTGCAGCCACAAAGCTGTGGCGCCAGGACATTCAGAGGCACTGAAGGCAAAGGGAAAGCTAGAGCCCACCCTGTGCCTGGCCACGCCCACCTGGAAATCCCGGATGAAGGTCAGGAAGTAGAAGATGAAGCCGAAGGCCACAGTCCACTCACACACCGCACTCACCACGTGGTACACATAGTCCTGGCGGCAACAGAGACACGGAGTTCAGACCGGTGTGGTGCCCAGTCTGAGACCCTGAGAGGCAACGACCAGGGACAGAGGTGCTGTGCAGAGGGTCCTGCACCCTAGCCACGGGCCGGGGACCTCGCACGCCGGCGCACGGGGTCCGTGGTCCTCCCTGGCTTTGGGTCTCTTCCAGGGGCCTCAAAGGCGGCTGGAGGACACAAAGCAGGTGAGGCTGGCAAAGCTCTGCCCCCACAGAGATGAGAACTTCCCAGTGGGGCGTGGCAGGCCCTACGTCTGTAACCACAGCACTCGGGAGGCTGAGGCAGGAGGTTTGCCGCGAGTGAAGGCCAGCGTGGCTGCACAATGGGTTCAAGGCCAGCCTGGGCTACACAGTGCCACCTTGCCTCACATGAGCGAATGAACGAACGGACGGCCGAGTGGATGTGTGTGGGAAGCTCCTGGCGCCACAGGGTGGAACCCCAGCTACTGGGGGCGGGCAGGGGGCCGAGTGGGTGCAGCGCCTTGCGAGTCTACCCCTGGGGCTGCCCGCGGAGCTCCGGGCAGTGGCCGGGCAGGGCGCACCCCGGGCGCACACTCCCTCCCAGCCCCTGGATCCTCCGCAGCTCCGCCCTGGCGGCCGTCTGCCCGCCTTACTGTCACCTTTGGCTTTCCATCGATGGACCTGGCTGCACCAGGCAGCAGTGGGCCTCCCACCTCACCTCGCCGTGCTGGGCTGACAGGTGCGCACGCCAGCCCCGCACCTGGCTCCCACGTGCCGCTGGCCGTGGGCCCCGAAGTCCAGGCTTCCCCGAGGCCCCAGAGTCCTCCAGAGACTGAGGTCTTGTGGGAAGGCGAGTGCATGAGGCCCCTCCGCCCGGCCCAGCCCTTCTGTGGCCCAGGCTGGGGATATGGCTTCCTGCGCCCTGGGCACTTCCTGCAGGCCGGGTCCCTCTCCTTCCTCCTGGGGTCACCTTCTCTCCCCCTCCCCCTGGGAGTCCACCCGGGAACCCTCTGTCACAGTGAGAAGCTTCTCACCGCTGTCCTGGGAATAAACTGTGTGGTTTATCCAAGACAAACACTGGGAAGCTACCGGGCATAATTCTGCACAATTGTCACCCAGTGCTCAGGAGGCTGAGGCAGGAGAGTCTGGGGTTCTGGCACAGCCTGGCACCTTAGCGGCTTGGAGAGACGGGCGGAGGCGCCTGCCGCCGACCCTCCCCAGAGCCCACATGCCCTCCTGCCCTCAGCCGGCCCAGCTGCCCGCAGCTCAGAGCCCTGTGACCGTCACCGGCCCCAGCTCGGTGCAGCGTCCGCTCCACGTGCGACCTGTCCCGGGAGCCCCGCCCGCCAGCGGGACCGGGGCGGCCCCTCACCTTCTCCTTGGGGTTCCACTCCAGCTTGGTGATGGAGGTGAGCGACGCGCAGGCGATCACTGGGAGGGGCCGTCAAGGAGGAACGGACTGCAGAGGGCGGTGTGGGACGCTGTGCCGGTCTCTGCAGGCCGCCCAGCGGGGTGCTGGTTAAAATGCTGCCAGCGGCGCTTCCGCCACCAAAGCAGCCGCCCTGGCCTCTCCCTATCACGGCTCAGCGACACACAGGGAAGCCGTCACCGGCGGCCACATCGCCCGCCCGGGACGCGTCCAGGGACAGAAAATCAGTAATTCAAATCCGGGCGTGGCGGGCACGCCTGTGATCCTAGCACTCGGGAGGCTGAGGCAGGAGGCTCGCTGGGAGTTTGAGGCCAGCCTGGGCTACATGGTGGGAACCGGTCTCACTCCCCTCCCCACCAAAAAGCCCGTTTCATAGAACTGTTGCTGGGTGACAGACAAACGCGCTGGGGGCGCCTCCAGCCGGGGGTTGGGGGAGACCAGGGCCGGGCTAACTCTTAAAATACTGGGCCCGCACGTGGGGGCCCGGAGCGGCCACAGCAGCGCGCAACTCAGCCCGGCTCGGGCGCCCCACAGCTCCGGGAAATAACTGTCCTATTCGCTAGGACGGGCCGCTGGGGCGGTGAGCGCCGGTCCGGCGCCCTCGGAGCCTCAGGGAAGGCTGCGTGCGCCCACCGCCCCGGAGCCTGCGCTCTGCAGGCCGCGGCCACCGCAGCGGACGCGCTGACGCTGTGCGCATCTCACTCGGGGAAACAGCTGCGGAGGACGCGTCCCGGCCTTTGCTATTTACT